>PVKA01005447.1:25129-90449 GCA_004027165.1 Ctenomys sociabilis | reverse complement strand
TTTTTTTTTTTTTTTTTTTTTTTTGTCTTTTTGAGACAGGGTCTCACTATGCAGTTCAGGCTGGTCTTAAGCTCACTTTGTAGCTCAGGCTGGTCTCGAACTCACGACAATCCTCCTGCCTCAGCCTCCCGAGTGCTGGGATTACAGGCATGCGCCACCACGCCCGGCCTAATCTGTAGTTTCTGAGAGTCTATCTTAAGGAACTTTTTCATAAACATAGAAAAGTATAGAGAATAACAAAATGGAAATTAACATACTTATCATCTAAATTTAATGGTTAGCATATTATTACTATTATTATTATTATGTATTTAGTACAAGGTCTCACTACACAGAATAGACTCATAGTGATTCTCCTGTTTTCAGCCTCCTAAGTGCTGGGATTACAGGCGTGTGCCATCACACCCAGCCTGAATCACCCTTTCAGCACGCAGGGCCAGCATGGCACGCCAGGGATCCAACTCCGGCCACTGCATCTGCCTAAGCAGGCACTTTAATCTGCTGAGCTATCTGGCCAGCCCTAGCATTTTATTACTTTCAGATTTGTTATATACATTACAGAAATGAAGCTCAGCTCCTCCCATTAGAGATTCAAGATCGGAAAAGATCGCAGAGGTCCTTCCTCCCTATACTGCACACTGGCACCAGGCACGCTATTCTACTGTGTATGCCTCTTAAATATTATTACTTTCACAATCTGAAACTTTAATACTTAAGTGTAGATAGCATCCTATCACTCTAAGTGGCTGGTAAACATGCCATCTTTTATATTTACTAATAATTGAATGATTCATACTTCTGATGATTGGTATTTTAACTATTTCAGATTTCTGTTTGCCAATATAAGAAGTGCTGTATGGTATATTGTCATGCAATAGCTACAATAATATGAGATAGCAGATATCTAAAACTATTACTGTTTGGTCTTCAGATATGCCCATCACCAACTGCAGTTTTTATTTCTTGTTTTTTGGGGTTTTTTTTTCGGTCAAACCAGGGATTGAACTCAGGGCCTTGTGCTTGCCAGGCAAGCACTAATTCTACTGAGCCATCTCCCTGGCCCTTGTAGTCATTATTAACAACTGGCTCAGTGAAATGTTCATATGAGTCTGTGCTAATAGCACATATGCACTTCTATTTGCCCAATCTACTTTCATCAATGTTTATTAAATTACTTATAAATTAAAAATTATTATTATATATCATTATTGTTAAAACTTTTTTTTTTCATTTTGTGCCAAAGACAATAGGTGAAAATTTACCTTGCCCTTCCCAAGTTCCTGGAGGTTGGGCAACGTCTTTCTACATAATCAATGACCTTTTACTGCTTCCTCTTCTTATATTCATAATTAAAAACTTTCTCCACTTTTGTGTTCAGTAAGGCTTAACTTTTCTCAGCGATTTCTAGGAGACCTTTAGATATTCTAGAACTCTGTCAGTTCCATGGACAGTAAAGTGTCCTCCCACCCGCTTTGGAGTTAACTTTATGATGCTATTTGTTACACAGAAATTTCTCCTTTTTAATATTGATTTCTTTTCTCATTAATTGATGACTCATTAAAATCACCTGGACAAGTTTGCTAAACTAACACCTAACTATAGTTTTCACACCAGTGATAGTGTGAGAACCAGGTGGGTATGAGAACACAAACCCAAGGGACATGCAAGAGAATCTGAGGGGTAAGAAAAATTTCCATGTGTGTACTGCAAAGATTACATGGAAATATACACTTATGCCAAACTGCATATATTTAAATGATTAACTTTTACTTGATAGACCTCAAAACAGTTAATTGTTTTTGCTTTGTTTTGCTTTTTTGTTTTTTTAATTTAATTTTATTTTATTTTACTGAAGAACAAATAGCAATGAGACAGTTTCAAATCAAATTAGCAGGACAGATTCAATAAATAATACATTGCATACAGTTTTCATAGTGGTTTTTTGTCACACAAGGTGTATACATGATATTCTACTTATAAACACTATTAAACCAGATGGCTCTAATCAATGAATTAAGAGACTGTAGTTGTATACTTATTTTTTAAAGCTGAGTTATAGTACAGTTTCAATAATTAATACTTTCTACATTTTTATCTTCCTAGTGGTTGTCCATAATACAAGAAGCTGACAGAATATCCTCTTCAAACACTATTAGTGCAAATCTTTATTCTCATAGAATTATGCAGAAGTACTGCATATTTATCCTAACTGTACTGTTCATAACAAACATAGTATCCCCTTTTTTGTTTAGTCCTATCAAAGATGGGCATTCCATTGTCATTCAATTATTACAGGTCCCTGAACCCAGCGAAACAATTAAACACAGTCCAGAAGTCCACAAAAATAGTGGGTTATCTGAAGAAGTTGTTGACTAGAGCCATTTACAGCTCAGGTTATTTTTATGGCCTTATTTTATATACCTCATTTTTATATTTTTCTGCTGGATGGTTAAGACTGAGATAAAGCAAGACCTATATAACAAAAAATGTAACTTTTGTATCTGACAAGGTCAGTCAAGTCCCCTCAGGGTTTATCCTGTAACCCCGTACCTCACTCTGTAGATCCTTTGTCAGTGTCTGCTATGTGGATGAGTCATGGCCATTGCTTGACCAGTTTGCTCTCTGTGAGAGCCTGAGAGAAAGTTTTTTCTCAAGGTGACTCTCCTTAGGCACACTATAGATCATTGATCTCACTCCTCTGTGGCTCCATAATCTCCTTGTTCAGAAAATTTGGGGAACAACTGAGTTTCATGATGTTACAGTACAGGTTCTCCTATGTCCTGAGTCTTCACTGACCTTGAAAGGCTAGGGCCAAAATATTGGCTGACCTTGCAGCCCTTCCATTTCTCCAATTTTTGATCAATGAACTCAGGTTGTTAATCATCCAGAATAGAAGCTGATTATTACCCTGAAATATATGCACTTCCATTTACCCTAACTATCTGACTACATTCTTTTTAGTTGTTGTTATATATTTCTATTTGTATTTCTTCTTTTGATTTCTTATACTAGGGAGACTATGCAATATTTGCACGTGTCTGGTTTATTTCACTTTTCATTATATGTTCCAGTGGTATCCACTTCAATATAAATGCTTGAAGCTTATCATTCTTTATAGTTGAGCAATATTCCATTGTATAGAAATACCACATCTTTTTCAACCATTCCTCATGTGATGGGCATCTTGGTTGGTTCCAAGATTTGGCCACCATAAATTGTGATGCTATAAACATAGGTACATATATATCACTATGATATAATGTTTTCAGTTCCTCCGGGAAAATTCCCAGTAGGGGGATACCTGGCTTGAATGGGATTTGCAGTCCTACTTTTGTGAGAAGTCTCCATACTGATCTCCACAATGGTTGCACCAGTCTACATTCCCACCAGCAGTGGAGAAGTGTTCCCTTTTGCCCACATCCTCTCCAACATTTGTTGGCTGAATTCTTTATGATAGCCATTCTTTGTGGAATGAGATGGTATCTCAGTGTTGTTTTAACTTGCATTTCATGGACAGCTAGTGATGTGGAGGATTTTTTCATATATTTATTCGCTTCTTTAATTTCGTCCTCTGAGAAGTGTGTATTCATCTCAGATGCCCATTTCTGAACTGGGTCTTTAAACTTGAGGGCCCTAATATATCTCAGTTCTTTTTTTTTTTTTTTTTTTTTTTTTGTCTTTTGGAGACAGGGTCTCACTATGCAGTTCAGGCTGGCCTTAAGCTCACTTTGTAGCTCAGGCTGGTCTCGAACTCATAACAATCCTCCTGCCTCAGCCTCCCGAGTGCTGGGATTACAGGCGTGCGCCACCACGCCCGGCTATCTCAGTTCTTTATAAATTCTAGAGAGCAGACCTTTGTCTGAGTACTTATTAGTTAAAATGTTTTTCGAAATTTGTGGATTGTCTTTTCACTTTGTTGGCGTGTAGAAAATTCTCAAGACTTGATCCCAGTTATTAATTATTTCAAGTGTTTCCCATGCAAATACATGTTTGTTCACGAACTTCTTGCCTACCCCTATGTGTTCAATAATTCGTCCTACTTTCTCTTCCAGGAGACTGAATGTTTCTGTTTTAATATTTAGATCTTTAATCCATTTTGATTTTAGCTTAGTGCATGTGATAGACTTGGATCAAGTTTTAGTTTTTGGCATGTAGAAATCCAGTTTTTCTAGCACCATTTGTTAAAGAGGCTATCTTTCTTCCAGTAAGCATGTTTGGCCCCTTTGTCAAAGATCAGGTGGCTGAGTGTATTCACAAAGGCCTCTGTACCTTCTAATCTATTCCATTGATCCTCGGGTGTATTTCATTGCCAATACCATGTTGATTTTATCACAGTAGCTTTGTAGTATAATTTCAAGTCAGGAATTGTAATGCCTCCTGCCTTGTCTTTCTTGGCCAGGATTGCCTTTGCTATTCTAGGTCTTTTCTGGTTCCAAATAAAATGTAGGAATGATTTCTCTAGGTTTGGGAGGTACGTTGGTGGCAGATTTAATGCAGGGATTGCATGAAATCTGTACAAAAATTTTGAGAGTATGGTCATCTTCACAATGTTGGTTCTTCCTATCCAAGAGCAGGGAATATCTTTTCCATTTTCTGAAATCCTCTACCATCTCTTTTCTTAGGGTGTTGTAATTTTCAATGAAAAGATCTTTGACTTCCTTGGTTAAGTGAATCCCAAGGTATTTCATTTTCTGCAGTGCTATTGAAAAAGGTATTGTTTCTATAGTTTCCCTCTCAGTGTGTTTCTTATCTGTGTAGAGGAATGCTATTGACTTT
Organism: Ctenomys sociabilis; assembly: GCA_004027165.1. NCBI lineage: Eukaryota > Metazoa > Chordata > Mammalia > Rodentia > Ctenomyidae > Ctenomys > Ctenomys sociabilis. Next base: position 85,673 of record PVKA01005447.1, on the reverse strand, counting down.
TGAGCACTGACTTTGTATCGTGCTGTGCTACCAAATTTATGTATCAATTCTATTAGCTTCTTGGTGGAATTTTTTTGGTCTTCCAAGTAAAGTATCATGCCATCTGAAAATAGTGATAATTTAACTTCTTCTTTACCTATTCTTATTCCTTTTATTTCTCTCTCTTGTCTAATGGCTGTTGCTAATGATTGCAAAACTATATTGAATAGGAAGGGTGATAGAGGACATCCTTGTCTTGTACCAGACCTAAGAGTAAAAGACTTCAGTTTATCTCTGTTTAGAATTATATTAGCCATTGGGGTGTCATAAATGGCTTTTATCAAATTGAGGTAGAAGCCATCTATTCCAGTTTTCTGTAGGGCTTTCAACATGAATGAGTGTTGGACTTTGTCAAAAGATTTTTCTGCATAAATTGAGATGATTATGTGGTTTTTAGATTTAAGTCTATTAATACAGTGTATTACATTCATAGATTTACAAATATTGAACCATCCTTGTATCCCTGGGATGAATCCTACCTGGTCATGGTGTATGATCTTCTTGATGATTTGCTGTATTCTATTTCCTAGAATTTTATTTAGGATTTTGGCATCTGTGTTCATGAGGGAGACTGGCCTGTAGTTCTCTGTTTTGGTTGTGTCTTTCCCCAGTTTTGTAATCAGTATAATACTTGCCTCCAGAAGTGATTTTGGGGGGACTGCTTCCTTTTCAATTTCATTGAAGAGTTTGAGGAGTCTAGGGATAATATCTTGTATAAATTTCTTGTAGAATTCAGTTGTGAATCCATCAGGACCTGGACTTTTCCTTGTTGGAAGGCTTTTTATTACATTTCATATTTCATTGGCTGTTATTGGCTTATATAGAGTTGTTATATCTTCTTGACTCAGTTTTGGTAATTTGTACCTTTCAAGGAATTTGTCCATTTCTTCTGTGTCTTCTATTCTGTGAGTGTAAAGATTCTTGAAGTAGCTATTCTATATTTCCACTGGGTCTGTGGTGATTTCACCCTTTTCATTTCTTATTGCTTGTATTTGAATTTTTCTTTCCTCTTTTTGATGAGGTTATCTAGGGGCTTATCAACTTTATTTAGTCTTTCAAAGAACCAGATTTTTGATTTGTGGATTCTTTGAACTGTTTTCTTCATCTCAACTGAATTAATTTCTGCTCTAATCTTTATGATTTCTTCTCGTGTTTGGGCTCAGGTTTGGTTTGCTCTTCCTTTTCTAGATGTTGGAGGTGCAACATTAGGGTTTCTATTTCTTCCCATTCTGTTTTGCTAATGTGTGAGTTCATAGCTATGATTTTCCCTCTGAGAACTGCTTTCATCGCATCCCATAAATTCCGGTAAGTTGTACTTAAATTTTCACTGAATTGCAGATATTGTTGAATATCTTGTTTAATTTCATCTGTAACCCATTGATTGCTGAGTAGGGTGCTGTTTAATTTCCATGAATTTAGCGGATTTTTCTGGTTTCTTTTGTTTCTATTTCCAGTTTCATTGCACTGTGGTCAGATAATATGCATGGGATAATTTCTGTTTTCTTGCATATACTTAAGCATGACCTCTGGACTAGTATGTGGTCTATTTTAGAAAATGACCCATGGGCAGCTGAAAAAAATGTGTATTCCACTGTGGTTGGGTATAACATTCTGTATATGTCTACCGGGTCCATTTGTTCCAAGCTCTGGTTCAGTTCTGCTACTTCTTTGCTAATGTTTTGTCGGGTTCACCTACCTTTTTGAGATAAGGGAGTGTTAAAGTCTCCTGTTAAGATTGTGTTCTTAGATATTACATTTTTCATGTCCATTAAGATTTGTCTTACATAGTTGGGTGCTCCTGTGTTTGGTGCATAGATATTTATGAGTGTTACCTCTTCCTCTTGAATTTTTCCCCTAACCAATATATAGTGGCCTTCTTTGTGTCGTTTGATCATTTTTGGTTTGAAGTTGAGACTGTCTGAGAACAGAATCAACTATGCCAGTCTATTTCTCTTAACTGGTGAGTTGAGTCCATTTACATTGATGGTTATAATTGAAATGTGTTGACTTATGATTTTCATGTTATTTACCTGCTGTTGTTTACTCCTTTTTGTCCTGTGTTTAATTGTTTGCCCTGTTTAGTGGCTTCCTCCCATTCTCACTCATGGAGTTCTGGTCATTATGGTCTCTCTCTAGAACATCTTTCTGTAGCCTGTGTAGGGATGGCTTTGTCATCATGAAATTCTTTAGTTGTTCTTTGTCATGGAAGTATTTCACTTCTCCATCAAACTTGAAAGAGAGTTTTGCAGGGTACAGTAGCCTGGGCTGTAATTTGTTTTCATACAGGACTTGAACTCCATTCTCTTCTTGCCTTTATGGTTTGTGTGGAGAAGTCAACTGTAATTCTGATAGGTTTTCCTTTGAATGTGATCTGCTTCTTTTCTCCAGCAGCTTTTAGTATATTATTCTTGTGTTAATTTCTGGGATCTTGACTATTATGTCTCTGTGTGTTTTTACTTGAGTTGAAGTTATTTCATGTTCTGTATGCTTCGGTTACCTAAATGTTGGAATGTTTCCTCATACTGGGAAGTTTTCTGCAATTATTTCTGCCCATATTCTTTTTATATCATTTATATTGACTCCTTCATTCTCATCGATACCTATTAATCTCACATTGTTCACCTTGTAGGCAATGGATTATTTTTTCCTGCATCCTCATCACTAGCTGCACCAGCGTCCTCAAGATCTGAAACTCTGTCTTTGCTTTCACTCAAATGGTTTTGTAGACTAATGATTGAGATTTTAGGTTCCTCTATATCTCTTTGACTCTCCTTCATGCAATCTATTTCTTTTCTGTACTGCTCGTTCCAGGAATCCGTCATATTTCTGATCTCCTTTATTTTTTTTATCAATGTCTTCTTTAGAGGTAGCTATTAATTCTTTTGCTGCAGAGTTTTTTTTTCCAAATTATGTTTCCTCTATATATTTCCAGAACTGATTTTCTATTTCAGATGCCATGATTCCAAAGATTTCTTTTTCTATTTCAGAAATTATTTCTTCTCTGACTTCCTCTTTACCTTTCTGCTATTGTTTCTTTGCTTGAGACATTGTTAATTCATATGTTTCAGCTGGAATAGTGTTCTCTGCACTTGTTCTGGGTTAGCATTTGGTTTCCCCCCATACATTTCTGGATTTGATTCATTACTTTAGATGCTGTATATTCAAAAATTGCTTTTTTTATTTCAGGTGTTAATTCTGGTCTGAGTTCCTCTATACCTTTCTGCTGTTGTTTCTTTGCTTCTGCCTCTGTTCATTCATTTCAGCTGAGCTAGTGTCTTCTGCACTTATTGGTGCTTGAGGCCTGATAATGTATTTTGCTCCTTTGTCATTTTGTATAGCACTGACCCCTGAGTTTTGGCGTAGAGCTATGGTGCAGTTACAGCCTTAGCGCGTAATGAGATTCGGGTGCCAGTCTATTAAATTTGAGATTATCCAGTTATGCCTGGCCTGGATCTAGCTGTTGTGTTCAGTTCCTTTTTGCTGCAGCTCTTCTGGTACAACTGTGAGCCTGTGGTTCCCCTCTGTTATATGTCCCTGTTCCAGGGAGCACTGGGGAGCACAGAAACTCTCCCACACACTCACCAAGCTGGGCGAGGGTGGAATTGCAGGCCAGGCTGGTCTGGGGTGTCTCAGGCCGATTGCTCACTTGGAGTCTTGGGGGCAGGGGCTCTGGATGGTGCAGTGCATGCAGGGAGAAGCCAAACGCTCTCCCATACACTCACCAAACCGGGCTCGCGTGGATCAGGTGCCGGAAGAGTCATAAAAATTCTCACTCGCTCGGCGGGCTTGGGGGCAGTTGCAGGGCAGGCCGGTATGGGGTGTCTCAGGCCAATTGCTAGCTCCAAAACAGTTGATTTGAAAAATGCAGAGGTCTAACACTTACCAAAGACAATTTTAGCTAAGTGTCTATGAAAGTGAAATTTAGAATGCCTATTTTTAAAAAGTATGTGTGTGTGTGTGTGTGTACATGCTCACACCTGTGCTTCTCTCCCCATGTATATCTCACACAAAGCATTGTTCAGTCATAAAGAAGGGGCCTCCAGACCATAATATTAAATAAATTCAATCAGACACTCAACTTTAGATAGCACATCATTTCTCTTCATGAGAAATCCATATGATAAATAAATAAAAAAGCAAAAGAAAAGATAAGGGGAAATAGATCTTTGGCAAAAGAGAAAAGAACCAAGAAGTGAAGGTGTGGAAACAAAATGAGGAAACACATACATGTACGAGCTCCCCACAATGAATGTCACTGTTATGTACCACAGGCCAGTAATAATAATAAATAAAAGTTAAGGAAAACTACAGAAGGAAATTCTGCCATTTTCAGGAAAACAGGTGGACCTGAAGGACACCATGTCAGCTGAAGTGAGCTAGACACCACAGGACAGTACCACACGGTCTAGATCAGGTGAGGAAGCTAAAAAGCAGTGAACATGGATGCAGAACCAGGATGTTCAGTGCCCAGGAAGCGAGGGAGCAGGCACTCTGAGAAGGAAATGATAATTCCCCTGATTTGATCAGTGCGCACTGTATGCCCATGCTGAAATCTCAGCACCCCACTAATGAGGGCAAGAGTGCGTGCTCCAAAAAAATATACAGTGGCCCCTCATTTATCGCAGAGGTTATGCTCCAGAATCCCCACAATACATTATATTTATTTTATATAAATTTTTAGTATTTATATGTATATTTATAAACTCTTCCCACACTCTTGTAAATCTTTCCCACACTTTTAAAAACACTTCTAGCCAGATAGCTCAGTGGAGTAAATCGCCTGCTTAGGCAGAGCACAGCGGCCGGGGTTCAAACCCTGGTGTGCAGTGCTAGCCCGTCTCCCTCAGAGGGGAATTGAGACTGGGCGTGGTGGTGCACCCCTGTAATCCCAGTGCCTGGGAGGCTGAAAACAGGAGGATCACTATGAGTCTGATCTACATAATGAAACCCTGTAGACACTGTACTAAATATAGAAAATAAAATAAAAACACTTCTAATGTTCTTAACCATTTTCCAAACTCGTAAACCTACATAATTTAAACATATGTATACTATACAGTATAATCTGTATTCATCCACTAAAGAAGAACATACTGTAAGCAGTGTATTTTATTTTGATTTAATATTCTTTTAATGTTAGAATTAATCTTTAATATATTTTTTAAATTTAGGCAAAAATCATTAAAACCATAAATATTACATATACAAATGTAATATACAGTAATTTTACACTACTACAAATTCCTGTGATAAAGAGAAAAATCCATGATAAGTAATTTAGATCAATATCTTTTGAAAACCAGCAAAACAGTGAGTCTGCAACATCAAGCCGCGAAACAGCAAAGGGCCACTGCAATGATAACTAAATGTGCCCATCTATGACTACAGTGTGCACCCAAGGCAGAAAGTTGCTTTCTAGATTTTGTTTTAAGCACCATTAATTTTACCTGGGATTATTTTTGCACGTAAGAAAATCTAGTGTTGGAAGATATTCTACATTTCTGGGCTGAGCAATCCTTCCTGATTTAGAAAGACACCGCCACCACGCTGTCTGCATCTTGTTCTAACAGCAGTCACCCTAGCCCCAGGGCCTATAACCTCGTCCCCACTAATTCTATCCACCAGGACCCTGATGTCAGGTCAAGTCACAATCTGAGATTTAAGAAAGGTAGGAATCTGGACGAACAGATGCAGGGCACTCAGTCCTCGGTTCTGGATTCTGCACACGACTGGCTTGGCACTATCTGTGTGCCAGTTCTGTCCCTGGCCTTAAGAGCCATGTTTGCTTCTGCTCTATATTTCATTCCTCTGTTCTTCCCTGGAAAGCAACCCCATGGGGTACAAGCCAGACGACAGGAACTCAGAGCACAACAACTGGCCTATCTGCCCATCTGCACTGAATGTAGTTGGAACCAGCGGAACCCCGCAATGTACAGGTGCACCTCGAAGCCCAGCTAACGTAAGCAGGGTTAGCCCAGCCAGCTGCACAGTAAAACAAATCCATCCTGACTTGTCTGCCTCTGAGGGGCTGGGTTGCTTATTATGCAGCAATGGCTGACTGACACCTGCACTTGGTACCCAAGCCACAGAGAACTGGTCAGCCTGGCAGGAAAGGGCTTCTGGCCCACTGTTCCTTAGGCTAAGGGGCACATCCACCATCACCCATCAAGTACACCTACGTGGCAAATGCTGATTGAAGTATAAACTCCTGCACCTCCTCCAAGGTGCCTTCCGTGACTCCCTCATGAAAACTAAGACATCTATGCTCAGCTCCATTCTACAGGGTGATTACTGCTGCTTTTTTCGTGCTTATGTTATGAAAAGGCTTTTGCTTCCTGGCACCAGCAGCAGATCTGGCTCTAAAGGTTGGCAATAAATGTGTCAGAGAGCAAAGACCTGGTAGGAGGAGGCCAGTCAATGCCAATGCCAAAGAGAGTGGACTCGCAGAGGAGAAACAAAGGCTGCAGAAGTCTGAGCCTCACCTCACCTTACAGTGCGGTGTGTGTGTTTGCTGAACCAAACCCTTAACCCTTTGCTCTGGTTTGTGCCTAGTTTCCCCCTCAAAGCCTCATGCAGTTGTGGGGAGGACTTCTAGAGTTGGTGACTAATTCACGACCCAATGCTGGGACTATGGGTGTGAGCCCTGGGATTGACAGCCTGAATGCAGTATGAGGAAGGGAGACAGGCTTGCTATCCACCACTGCTCCACCCTTTTGCTCTTGTGATTTTGCTGCCTCCCGCTACCAAAAACAGCTGCCCTCTGCCATGTGCCACTCTGCTTTGGAGTCAGCTGATTATGGACTGAAATAGCTACACACTGTGAGCTACATACACCTTTCCTTCCTTAATTCTGCGTATTATGTATTTTGTCCCAGCAATGAGAGAAGTCACTGAGACACTCCTTTTTCTTTTGACACAGGGTTTCACTCCGTCACTGAGTGGCCTGAGCTGGGCTGGGACTCATGACTCTCCTGCTTCAACCCCAGAGAGGACTGGGACTGCAGGTGTGCACCATCACACCATGCCATGCTGCAGTTTTTATCCAAGTGGCTGCTTTGGGGTGGTCCTCATGGTGCAAAACCTACCCAGACACTTAACCATAGTACAAAACCTGGAGATCCCTACTGACAACACTTGGTGAAGCTGCGAAGAAAGCTGCTGAGGACTCTTAGATGCTGAGCGGTGGAAATTTTGAGAGCTCGCAGCATTTTCTGCAGCCACAGGGAACAGATTAAATGAGTTTAAAGTTGTTCTTATGAAGAACCTTTTGACACGCATAGGGTAAGAGCGGAACATGTATCAGAAGTGGTCATGGTGTCCTACCAAAGTGCAAGGGAGATAGGGCTTCAAAGAGGTGGTCAGAAGGGACATCAGCAGGGCTCCACCTGCCCACAGCAGGGATAAGGGTATTCATTTTCAAACTGTGTGTGTGTGCGTGTTTGTGTGTGTGTGTCCATAACAGGGGATTGCATCCAGGGACTTTGCACATCACCAGCCCTTTGTTATTTTATACCTGGTCTCACTAACTGCCCGGAGCAAGGCTCAGACTTGCAATGCTCCTACACCAGCCTCCCACAATGCTGGGATGAGAGCGCCACCATATGTTTTTTGGGTTTTAACTGTACCTTACTTTCTCACTGCCATCCCCCAAAACCTACTCTTCTCGCCTACTACAGCTTTGTCTGGAATGTAATCATATTTGATCCACTCTGAAAGCCTGCTGGAAAATTAATTAAGAGCCAGACTGGGCTCCTGGATTCTCACAGGGTTTAGTACTCTGCAGGTGGGATCTCTGCAGGGTGCCTCATCAGTGGGGTTCCTGCTGAGTACCTCGAAATTGAATGATCAAAGAGTTCTCATTACCAAGGGCTTACTGAGACCTTATCCTAGTGATCATTGGAGAGGCACATTTTCTGTATTCCTGCTATGGTTTGTGTCTAGGTGTCCCCTCAAAGCCTCATGCAGTCCTGGGCCAGCTTCTGGAGTTTGTGATTGATGACTGTGGATGTGGACGCTGCACCTGCCCTGGGGCAGGTAATGTAAGATGGGACGAGAAGCTAGCAGCTAGAGCTGCTGCCACCTCTCCCTCATGCTCTTGCTCTTTTCCGCCACCATGAAAGGTTGCCCTCTGCCTGTGCCCCTCTGCCTAGGAGCCAGCTGAGTATGGACTGAAGCCTCCAGTGACTGTGAGCTAAATAAACCTTCCCTTTCTTCAATTTGGGTGTTGGATATCTGTGTCAGCAATGAAAGAAGAATAACTAAGACAACTTCCCAGAGTGATTTTTAGCAAATTTTGGCACACTGGGGTCCAAGGCTCCACTGAGGAGCTTCTGGAGGTTTCCACTGGCTGATCTTGCTCAATGAGGGCCTTTTACTTGGGTCTTTCTGTGCTAAGCCCTGTTCCATATTAGGCAATTACTCGATTTATGGGACTGGGAAGAGGATGAAGACCTCTTGCCATCCCAGGAGCCTATCATGCTAGACAAGTTTTCCTGGCAGTGATGTAGCAAGGCACAGCCGCACATCCAAATTCTGCCAACCAGACCCATCCCAGGGGGTGGTGAAATCAGCCTTCTCTTTCTCTCCCTGGTCTTAGCTGACAAAGACTGGCAGCAGATACAGCCAAGACACAGATCTAGCAAGGTCATAAGACAGACACAAGCTGTGGGCATCTGGTGCTCTATAGCAAGCAGTGGTTTCCTCAGCAGTTCAGCTGATGTCTTGCTTTGAGGCATTATTACTGGAAGCTGAGCCATGAGCTTGGTTCCCCAGCTTGCTCCTCTTCTGTTGGAAGGTACTTGGTGTCCTTCCATAAGCTCCATTCCTATGTAGTCACTCATAGTCAGTATCTGCAGCTTGCAACTCCAGTGGACACAGTGCATCCCTGGCTGGTGGACATATGCTTTTTACTTTCTGCACCACAGAGTTACTGACCAATGAAAGGCCACAACACTACCTCGCCTCTCAGCACACGATTACCTTCCATACAGTGAATATTTATACTGAAAAAAAATTATCACTAAAAGACACATACCTCTCCCTGAAAATACTCCTCTTTCTTCCAGTACCCTTATCCCATCACGCTTGCCACCATCCGAAGCATTTCAGGAGGGCCTCTTTCATGAGTGTCTTCATTTGCACTGTCACAGCTACCTGGGAGTCCTGAAAGGACTCAAAACATTCACTTCCCGTGGTTATTTTGACTTTAGAGAAGAGACAGAAGCTAGCACAGTGCCAGATCACATGAAAAAGGCACAGGAGGACACACAGTGACTCCTTATGAGCCTGCCTTTCCACTGGGTAGCACTTGGTAGCATTCACTTTTTCATCCCACCTTCTAAAGATATGAAAGATGACTTCCAGACATGCTTCAGAAAGTGGCAAGAGTGATGGAATAAGTAAGTTCAAATGGTGGGGTGAGTGGGGCCAGAGAGATGGCTCAGTAGAATAAGCGCTTCCCTGGCAAGCGCAAGGACTTGAGTTCAATTCCACGTTCGCATGACTGCTCCAATTATAGCTTGTGCTGCTAGTGGTATATGTAAGACTGCCCCAAAAGGCAGCTTGTACCACCCACTGGAGCCGTCCCATGCCACCCAATGGGATGGTCACACATGTACCACTGGTGGTTCAGAGCTGCCTAGCAGTGACATACCAATTACAGCCCCATCATGAACATGCAGGTGGCAAGGTGTCTTTTACTGGAATAAAGTTTCTTAATTCAAATATCCCCTACATATTTTAATGACACCTCATGTGTACAGCCCTGATCCCTGCGGCCAAAGCTTTCCAGGCTCTGTTGTAGGTGTCCAGCTAGCTGTTCTTTGTCAGGATCTGCCACCAGGGATGCAGGGAAACTGGGGGCTTGAGAAAGAATGCACTCCTTCCTTGAGCCTACTAGTCTGAGATTCACCTCGGCAGCAGGGACACTGTCCTGTGCCATCAGGTACAAAATGTGGCCTTTCTCTCACACTGGAAGAGCAGCTTCCTGTGTCCGGCCAGGACACTGTCACTAGCCTGCTGCACCTCCTATTGGACATGTGATTCTCTGGGCCACCCCTCCCCTGAGTTCCTAAATTTCAAAGCCTCCAGCTTCCTCCTCAATCTCATCTCTGGGGGTGGCATCTGCTTTCAGGAGTTACTACTTGGTGACAGTAGTTATCTTCTGCTCCGACTAACAACTTTGTTCCTAGTTAGCAATCCTTTGTGTTAAATTTTCTTTGTTCAAAGAGCTGATGTGGCTCCTGTCTCAGACAAAGCCCTGGCTCATAGATGAAAGCCTTTTGTAAAAAAAAAAAAATCTTAAAGACTGTTGCATTTGCCACTAGGGAGAACAGAAAAAGAGAAATAAGAAGGAAACTGTGCAGGTGCTACCGTTTGGATACGTTTGAGTGTTCCTGAGGCTTCCTGTGTGGAAAATGAATCCCCATTGTGAAATATTAAGGGGCAGAAACTTCAAATAAGACCATTATAATAGAGTCCTCATTCTCAAATCCTGGTGGCTTCCCTAGAGAGAGAGACCAGGCACATATGCACTTGTATTTCCTGCCGTGGGGTGAGGCTCTGATAGCAGACAGCACACCAGGCACCACTCTTCCACCCTGTGCTACAAGAACCAAATAATCTTCATGTCTTCACAAGTTACTTCGTCTGCAGTATTATGTTACTGTGCAAGCAACAGAAAAGAGACTGATGTATCAGGAGAGTCAAAATTCCTGGTCTCTAGCTTAGAGCCCCTTGGGATGCATTCAAGTGAATAAGGCCAGGTACATACTGACGTGGCTTCTGCCATGTAGAGACCAAAGGAGAAGGGGTCAGAGGCATTATCCAGAGTCCTCTGGGTCTCTTGCACCAGTTCCCACCGAGAGGCAATGCCCGGAAAGAGACAAGAGACAGGAAGGAGGGGTTTCTACACCTGAATGGTGCAAGAAAGGTTGGGGACGGGGAGAAGGCTATCAGACGTGGAAGACGATGATGAAGTCACACCCCAAGCCCAAGTCACACGTGGTGCTTGTGGCCACCACGGAAATCATGACCCATGAAGCATTGTTGTTAACAGCTATTCAGCTCTTAAAATGCTCAGGCATTAAGCTAAGCAAATCTGCACGGATTTCCATATTAATTAATTCCAAGATGCCTTCTATCGTAAGGCATCCTGTTACTCAAGATGTCACTAGGAAAGAAAATTATTCTGCCAGTTAAATAATGACCTGCCCCTGCCAAGATGCATTCCAATTTGGAAGATGGCAGAAATGTGGGTGAAGCGCTTCTTTCTGGGAAAGAAGGGGCATGTCAGCTCACTCAGCCTTCAAAAGACTCCCTAAGAAGTGCTCACAGGGAGGCCTATGGAGGCCAAGGCCAGGTCGCTCGCTACCTTCAGAGTCCCATAGTCACTGAGTGACAAAGCACAGGTCCAGCCTCAGCCAGTGAGACTCCATGTTGGTGGCAGCTCAGCTCTGCAGCCTCTTACATCATCTAGAAATCAAGAATCAAACCCCCTGAATGAGTGCAAAAGCCACTGCTCTATTCTGAGCTTTTTGATATCCAAAAGATATTAACTAGCAGTGAGCAAATGGATCGCAGCCAGAGGATGTCTCTCAGAGCCAAATGTCCTTCAGTGGCACACAGCATAGCACAGTGCTATCTCCTTTGGGTGGCAAGACAACCAGGTACGCCAAGGCAAGGGGGCACTTCCGAGGTGACGGCATGCATTTCCTATAGGTGCCAGGACAAATTGCCACTGGCTTCACGGCACAAAACCATGCACATCCATTCTGTCTTAGTTTCTGGGGTCTAGAAGCTTAAACCCAAAGTCTTTCAGGGAAGTCACAGTGTCAGCAGGGCCATGCTTCCTCCAGACACCCCAGGAAGAAATCTGTTCCTTCCCTCCTGGATCCTGGTCTCGTTACTCCACTCTCAGTTCAGTGTGATCCCCAAAGGATCTTTCCTCATGTTCTGTTAAATCTACCTCTGCTTCTCTCTCAGACAGAACTTGCATGGCCATATTTGGGGCCCAGTAGAGAGATGACCCAAGATTCTCCCCTGATCTCAAGATCCTTAGCTTAATGACTCTAGCAAACCTCATTCTGTATAAGCTAACTTCACAGGTTCTAGGGATCAGGACATGGAATATTTCTGGGCCATTATTCAGCTACCCATACAAACCAAAGCTTAAACATGGTCCTGGGGCCTTCCAAGCCCTGATTCTGAAGCAAACATGAACCAAGTACTGAAACATGAATCTATATTCAAATGTGTCACATTCTATTCAAGTGTGTCAAATTCTCAATGGAAAAGAATTAACTAGAAATGAAAAAATTGCCTGAGGTGGACTTAGAATAATTATAATAGAGATTTCACTTTTGTTTACCAGTGCTGCAAAAGAGTGGTTTGACAAATGGCCTTAGACAGGTCTGGCTGAACTTGTGGAGCAGAAGCCCAGGTGGAGACAGAGAAAAAAATGGAATTTTCACAAAAAAAAAAAAAAAAAAGTGGCAGGAGGCAGGGAAGGGCCAGGAGTGGCGGCCCTTTCACTGAAGCAACAGTAAGGAGCAGATGATGCCTCACAGATGTGCACTGGGGATGAACCCTGCAGAGGACAGTGCCGGGGGAGCAAGCAAAGCTCAAGTGGCTTCACAGAACAAAACTGATGGACAAAGTAAAGAAGGGGTAAATCTCCCGGGATCTATGAAGGCAGGTACAAATTTCACAACTGCCTTAGCTCCAGCAGCCATAGCAAAATGCCAGACACTAAGTGGCTCGAGGAACAGCAACTTACTTTGTCTAATTCCTGGAGGCTGGAGATCTAAGATCAGGGTGGCAGCATAGCTGGGCTCTGGTGAGCCTCGCCTCCTGGCTTGCAGGTGCGTCTCCAGATGGTATCACTGCTTAAGAGGGCACTAATCCCACACTGAGGGCACCACCTTAAGGCATTGTCTACATCAAATTACTTTCTAAAGGTGCCCATGGCAGTGGAGGTTGAAGCTTCAACAAATATAACTCTGCCCCTAGCTACAATCTAGACAGCACAACACACCACCATGTTAGCCACCAGCGAGGTGCTGGGTAAATTAGGTCTAGTCCTAGGAGGCAAAGGCACTGGATGCTTGCAGATTTCCACTGTGCCTGGTCAAGCCGTTTTGATGTGAAAGTTACTGTTGCAGTGAATGTCCTCACAGGAAGGGTGGCAAGGATGGGCTGCGGTCCTGGGGACCAATCACAAGGGCAGAACTTTCTAACTCACTCCCTTGGAAGTGGTGGACAAAGGGGACTGTCTGCTCTTCGGCTGCTCAGAGTCCAGAAGAGGCAAGACCAGCAGGCACCAGAACACAGCCTCTGGGGTTGCCAGGCTGAGAAGAGAGGAACGAGCAGGAGTCACTGTGTAAAGGTGACGGGATTTTCTTTGGAAGCAGTAAAAATGTCCCAGGACAGGTTGACAGGGATTGGTGCAGGAAATTATGCATGTCACTAAATTGCTCAGTTCAAAGTGGTTACTTTTATATGATATCAGTTTCTCTTCAATAAATAAATGTCTTTTTAAGGAGATCTCAAGATAAGGGTCAGGTTCTACAGTTCTGCCTGCTCCAAATTTTTGGTGCTTTCCCCAAGATCCTACAGCTTTTCAACCACCACTATCACCACTACCACCACCAGCACCCACCCTCCAGTGCACTGGTACCCACTTCCTTTTCTTCTGTTCTACGGCTTTTCTTTTCTTTTTTTCTAATTTTTTTTATTTTACTTAAGAACAAATAGCAATGAGGCAGTTTCAAATCAAATTAGCAGGACAGATTCAATACTTAATACATTGCACATTGTTTTCATAGTGGCTTTTTTTTGTATAAGATGCATACATGATACTCTATCTACAAACACTATCAGAGCAGATGACTCTAATCAATGATTTAAGAGAACGTAATTCTAAATCTATCTTTTTTTAAAGCTGATTTATAGTACAGTTTCAATAATTAATACTTTTTACATTGTTATCTTCCTAATGGCTATCCATAGTACAAGAAGCAGACAGGATATCCTGTCCAAACACTATTAATGCAAATCTTTCTTCTCATAGAATCATGCAAAAGTACTGCACATTTGTCCTAACTGTACTGTTTATACAGACACAGAATGGTTCTTCCTTTGTATCCCCCCTTGTTTTGTTTAGTCCTGTCAAAGATGGGTATCCTATTGTCATTCAGTTATTATAGATGCTTGAATTCAGCAAACCAATCCAACACAGACCAGCAGTCCACAAAAATAGTGGGTTATCCAAAGAAGTTGTTGACTAGAGCCATGTACAGCTCAGCTTATTCTTATGGTCTTATTTTATACACTTCATTTTCATACTTTTCTGCTGGATGGTTAAGACCAAGACAAACAAGACCCATATAACAAAAAATGTAGCTTTTGTATCTGATGGCTTTTCTTTGATCGTCATCAAAATACCAGGAGACAGTTCAAAATGCAGGTGCCTCTAAATTAAAATAGAAATGGATCAAAAATCTAAACATAAAACAAGAAACAATCTGCTGGAAGATACAACAGATAAAACTCTAGAAGCGATAGGTGTAGGCAAAGACTATGTGAACACAATCCCAACAGTGTAGGAATTATTCCAAAGAAACAACAAGTGAGATTACATCAAATTAAAAAGCTTTTATACAGCAAAAGAAACTGCCAGTGGAGTAAACAGACAATCCATAGAATGGGAAAAAATATTTACCAGCTTTGCTTCAGATAAAGAACATCCAGAGTATATGAAGAACTAAAAAACATCAGACCCCATGCCCAACTTCAAAGGACCCAAAAGCGGGCATCGGACATGAACAGACATTTCTCAGATGAAGTGGCACAAACAGAAAATAAATATATGAAAAAATGTTCAACAGCACTGTTCATTTGATATGCAAATTAAGACAACACTCAGACTCCAACTAAGTCCAGAAATAATAGCTATTATCAAGAGATCAACTAACAGGGCTGGGGAAATAGCTCAGCAGTCTAAGCACCTGCCTGGCAAGCGCAAGGACCCAGGTTCAATTCCCAGTACTGCATGCCATGCCAGCCACATATACTGGGAGTGGTGGCACACACCTGTAATCCCAGCGCTGGGGATCCTGAGATAGGAGGATCACAGTGAGTCAGAACTGAGTAGTAAGGCCCTTTATCAAATAAACAAAAATTTTTTTCTTAATTTTTAAAAGAGAGATCAACTAATAATAAATGCTAGTGCAGCTGTGGGTTAAAAGGTCCACTGTTGGTGGGAGTGCAAACTGATAAACCTTTGTGTAAATCAATGTGAAGAATCCTCAAAAACTCAAACTAGAGGTTCCATTTGACCCACCTATTCCCCTTCTAGGTATCTTTCTGAAAGAGTTAAAAGCATCCTATCAGTGATATATGCATACCCATGTCTATAGCACTACAGTTTATAATATCTAAATATTATGCCCATCAACAGATAGATAAGGAAATATTGTATTTATAGAGAATGAAATACTACTCTGCCATAAAGAAGGATAAACTCCTGTCATTGTTAGGAAAATGGATGTATCTCAAGACCATAATCTTAAGTGGGATGAAAGACACAGACAAGTCTAAATATAGCACTGTTTCTCTCATGTAAGAAACCCAAAGAGCAAAGAGGAAACATAACAGGGGGTGGGTAGGTATTGGGAAGCAGGAGGAACTTTTTCAGCTGAGAAGGGGAACAAGAGAGGGAGGGAAAGAAGGGAAAAGGGGAAAAAGAATATATGGGAAAGGATGAAAACAGCTTCAGAGGAAATGAGGATGGGAGAGGGGGCTGCAGGGAGGGGAAAGGAATGGGAAACAGGGATTACGCCATTATGTACAGGTACAAGTTTTCTATGATGAATGAGATCAATGTGGATGATAAACATATACTAATGAAACTAAAGCAAAAAGAATTCACATTCCTTGGCCTCCCATTCTCAGAACTTTTCCACCACATCGTGTAGGTGGGGCCCTGGCACTCGCATTTTGCTGGGCCATGCTGGTGCTGCCCAAAGTTAGCAGTCCACACAACTGGACCCTTTTCCCTTTCTCCTCATGGGACCATCCCTTTGTTGCCTTCATGGTAGAGAAATTCTGCTTTCCTCTCTTTCTCTGGTTCTTTACAATAAGAAAGTTTCAGTCTTCAAGGAACAGCACACAGTACTTAAACTACAGGGATTCATCCAAGATCTAATACCGGAACAGAAGTAAATTAGGAGTACTGGTGAGGGGTCAGCAGCCTTGGCTGACTGATGCCAGAGTCTAGGTGGGAACGGCTCCTCTAGTGCTGAGGACCCACCCTCCAGAGGGGCCGCAATGCTGGTATTTTTATAAAAGATTGAGCGACATCCCTGCTCACCGTACTTTCTTTCTGGCTCAAAAATGTTGACTGCCTTTGATAGGAGAAGTTAATGCTTACAATTTTTTCTTTTATCTTATTGATTTCTTTTTTCTTCTTTTTAATTATAACTTTTTATTGTTATTATTGTTTTAATTTTTTTTAATGGGATCTTATTAGGCAGCTCAGACTCATACTGATCCTCCTGTTTTCAGCCTCTCACCAGACTCAGTGGCTGGCTCAGCCCATCCCAAGGGCTGTGCCGGTGTGGCATGTAGTGCCAGGGATCAAACCCTGGTCCCTGAGCTTGCCTAAGCATGTGCTTAGTCTGCTGAGCTATCTCACTGGCCCTGTTGTTATTGTTTTTCAACCTATTTTTCAGGTTTATATCTGGTAACCTGAACAACTAATTTGAATGACAGAATCATGAAATACAGCAGCCACTGTTGAATTCCTATTACTTTACGGAAACATATCGTTTCTAATGCTTTGGATTTTTACTACATTGTATCCTTTAAAAATACAATAAATAGAAAAATAAATATGTGGATGGTAAGTGGCAGAACAAGTCTTTAATGTCTTAAGCAAACATAATTAGGAAAGTAAATAAGCATGAACAGTCATAAAACACACTCAAAATTCAGATAAACCTTTCCTTTTTCACCCCCTATATGTCTGATTACCTGCACGTTATGTTTATAATGCCCAACAGCGAAGGACTTGGGTCTGCCTCCAAAGTATAACTCATATATAGGAAGCCCTTCCAACTTATAAGGTATAAGGGGGAGTTTTCATAAAGACTATCTCACTGGAGCTCCTCAACATCCCCATTCAGACGGGGCTACAGCTTGGTGGCATGGCTCTTGCCTGGTAAGCATGAGGTCCTGAACTCAGTTCGGGGTTCAAAAAAAAAAATTATGTCAGGTGTCTCTTGTATGCCCAGTGGTATGTAATCTATAACAGGTGACATGTGGTGATATACCTCCATGCAGTTATTTATCACAAGCTTCTTTCAGACCTACTATGTGCCAAGCATGTTTTCTGGTGCGCAGGACACAGTAGGGACCAGAGCAGGCCTGAGCGTGCTACTCCCCCTGCCTCAGGCCCTGTGTGACCTGCTCCCTAGGCAGCTGGGAGCTGATACCAAGGGGACAGGAGGAGCAGGAAGGACACAGTCCTGGGGCCAGCCAGGGTTCAAGGGAAGGATGCCACTGCCAAATCCTGACAGGCAAAGCAGGGGAGAGCCCGACAAGGTGCTGCAGGGACTGGGTGCTCTGCGCAGAAAGGACATGGGGCAAAGGCAAGGAAAGAGAGGAAAGAGGTCCATGCTGTGCAGAGATGAGTGGGGGTAAGAAGCTGGGGGCTAAGGCAGAGGGGCTGGACAGAGGGGAGATTGAGGCAGGAAGATGAAGAATTGCCTGGAGACACACTTATGCCGGGGTCAGCCAACTGTCTCTACAATGGGCACCGTAATAAAATACCTTCCATGTTTCAGTCTCCAGCACCACTACACCTCAGCTCTCAATATCCGTGGCCCCCACATCGGTAGGTTTAAGTGAACACAGATCACAAATACTCCAGGGTGGACCGGGAAAATAGCTCAGTAGCATAAGCGCCTGCCTGGCAAGCATTAGGACCTGAGTTCAGTCTCTAGTACCACAAAAAAAAAGAGACAGAGAGAGAGAGAGGCACCAAGGAAAATAAAATTCCAGAAAGTTCAAATAAGGCAAACCAAAATACACCTCACCAAGCACCACACTGAATCCATGTGAATGAAGTGACATGTGGGCATGGACTGCCATGGCCTCCAGCCCTCTCATTAGCCCCTGGCCTTTCTCCAGCGTTCTCTGTGACAGGGGCTCCTCCCACTTAACTGCAGTATTTCCCCAAAAATAAGACTGGACCTTATATAATTTTTGCTCCAGAAATCCTACCAGGGCTTCTTTTCAGGGCAATCTATACTGATTCATAGACAACAATCTACACTTAGTCAAATACAGCAATGTCACCTTCTTCTGGAACAGCGCCGTCACTCTCCAGATGCCCAATTCCAGCCTGAACTTCCTGAGGCTCTGTTCTTCCACGACTTACAGCCCAAGCCATCATGTCCAGCAGCAGAGCTGTCCTCAACCTGACTGCCCACTCACAGCACAGCGGTCAGCAATTCTGTCCCCGAAGGCCTCACTCTAGTGAGGACCCCTTGCAGGCTGGCCTCACAAAGCTCCCATTCAACCAGAGTCCACCGAAGACTTAGGAGACAGGAGTGCCACCAACGAGGATAACAGTTAGAGATGACTAGCCAAGGACCGGTGAGATGGTTCAGTAGATTAAGCGCTTCCAAGGGCCTGAGTTCAATCCCTGGTTCCACAAAAAAAAAAAAAAAAAAAAAAGACAAGCCACAAAAAAGCAATGAAACATTACAGGCACCAAAATTCAGTTAGTGTTTCTTTCTCTCACAGAAGAGCACATCCAGCCATCACAACATGTGACATATTAGACCCAACCATCGCTGTTGGTTACCACACCCACACATTACAGCGTGTGCTGTGTCCATGCTCCAATTGGTCATTTAGCAGAAAATCTTAAGTTCACTTGCTTACGTAGGCATTTGCCTCTCATCCAAAGGTGCCCCCTTGGGTATTTATAAATAATTATATTTCAAGTGTTAATATTAGTATCAATCATTTATATTTAATTATATATTAATATTCTTTTATAACTTGATACATCCATTGTATGTTACAACAGACAAGTTAAATATCTTTCTGGCAGATGATCTTGACTGGGGCATATTTTCAGGATAGGGCTTGTGTTATAAGCATCCTGAAAATTATGTTAGGGCTTATCATCTAGTTAGGCTCTATTCTTGGGAAAATATAGTACAGTACCACATGGTTAGGCCTAGGAACCCTGCATCTGCGCTGAACATGCCTGGCTTTTTTTCT
Organism: Ctenomys sociabilis; assembly: GCA_004027165.1. Taxonomy (NCBI): domain Eukaryota; kingdom Metazoa; phylum Chordata; class Mammalia; order Rodentia; family Ctenomyidae; genus Ctenomys; species Ctenomys sociabilis. Next base: position 66,341 of record PVKA01005447.1, on the reverse strand, counting down.
TGCCACTATCCCTGAACAATATGCGATAACCACTATTTACACAGCAGGTACATTGTATCAGGTACTGTAAGTGATGGAGTTTAAAGTACACAGAGAGATGCACTTGGTTACCGGCAGGCCATGGGATACCCCCTAGAAAGGACTGGCACATCTGTGCATTTGGGGACTTGTGGGAGCAAAAGCACTCCCCAAACATTGAGGCAGGAGTGAGGGTGGCTGGCGTGGCCCTTGGCTGGACTTCTCCTGGCCTGCAAAGGACCCTGCCAGTCCTCTTAATGGTTGATCAGCACCCAGGAAAGGGCTTCACAGCTGGTGGTAGAGCAGGTATTGTGTTCCTGCTTTATAAATCATGGGCTTGTGCACAGAGGGCTACTGGTGCTTTTTTCTTTCTGTGCTAGGGATTTCATCAGAACCTCAATGCATATCCTGCTGGTAATGTCCCCTGCTAATCCTTAGAAAACATGAATCTGTCCCACAGGCAGCAGCAAAGTACCTCCTATGTATTTGAATTTCCTTACTTTATCCACACTGGCTGGCAACTCATTTCCGTCACCTACCCTCTACAGAGCCCACGGTGCAGGCACAGAAGCATCTCGATCAACCCCACCCTCTGCAAGGAAGAGCTTTAGTCTGCACCCTTGGGAGCCCCTTCAGCTGGAGATGAACAGCTACCCTTGGCCTGGCCCATCAGCAGACACCAGAGGCCTTCGCCTCAGGGGCTGCTAGGAACATTCGTTCTTCGTTCCATCTCTGCACAATCAGCCCATCAGCTCTGGCCCTTTGCCAATCAGCTGTGTAAATAGCAGACACCAGACAATGGCAGCTGGTAGGTGAGAGCCGCAGGCCACGTTGTCCCACCAACAGCATTCTGACTGTGCCCCCTCTTTTTCTGTAAACCCCCAGCTGCATCAGACTTTAGCCAACTGGTGCCAGTCTCGGGCACTGATGGAACAAATCCCCTCTTCCTGTGCAGGGCTCACACCAACAGGGACAAGGATCTGCAGCTGCCCCTCCTCCATGTTCACCTCTCAACCTCCTGTAAACCTGCCAGGCTTCACACCACACATGCAAACACACCCCACACGAAGACTATCTATCAGTCAACGTCCGCAGAACCCAGGTTTCCAAACTGAAGCGTATTCCCCACCACACCCACCTTCCCCTTCCAAAAACCTTGGATTGCGAGTCACTTGCTCAGCAAGTGTTTTGCAAGGTGAGCGAACATTTCTAATACATTTGAACTTGAGAAGCAAGCAGTGTCTTGCAATAGGAGCAGTAGGTGATGCCAAAGGTTACACGGTCACATCTGCGCCAGCGGTTCTCTCTTCCTCCCCCTTCACCACTCCAGCTCTCTTTTCTCCCTTCTCTTCTCCTTTCTTCTGCCCAGTCCCCAACTAGCTGCAGGACTGTGGGTAACTGGGTCTTCTTATGGTGGAAATGTTCCCTCCTCAGCAAAGGGGGAGGAGAAAAGCTTAGAGGAACCCCTCCCTTCAAATGATCTTAGGGAGAAGCGTAAAATGTGGGAAACAGTGCAAAACTCTAGAAAAGAACCACCTGAGTAAGGCTGCAGCGGTGTGGGCAACGAATCTGGGCAATACTTTGGGGGTAGCAGGGCTTCAGAAAGCTGCATTTAAAAAAAAAAATACATCATTCTTTTTTTGTATGTTTGGTACAGGTTCTCACTGTGCAGCTTGTAGTCATAGTGATCCTCCTGTTTTCTGCCTCCCTAGCACTAGCATTACAGGTGTGCGCCACCCGACTCAAAAAAAAAAAAAAAAAACCACATCATTCCGATGCACATAAATATTTCAGAACAGAAAAACTCTCCAGCACCACCTAAGTGCACTGTTGCAAAGAGGTACTCTTCTAAACACAAGCAGTCTCTCTTAGAGTTGAGAAGAGTCAAGGCGGCTGGAGCGGTATTTCAGAACTCTCTAGCCAAAACTAGATCCAGCCACCTTGTAAAGAGCATCAGCCTCCAGCTGATTTTCTGCATCAGCCAGTGTCCCAGCTATCATCCAATTATCCTGATTCCTGGCATCCAAGGCAACACTCCATTAAACACCAGGATCAAGAGGCTCTAGCTCCCCACTTGAGTGCCCACTAATTAAAGCCTTAAGAAGAGTGTGCTACTAAAAGGCAGCAAAGATTCTAGCGGCAGATATCTGTGCTAAGAAAAGCAAAACAGAAACTTCTGCTCAGAAACACACGCAGCTGCTGCTTACAATGACTTTACAAGTGAATCACCTCCATTTGCAAGGCAACGGGGATTTGGATGAAAGGACAAAAATGGGTGGGTGGGCGGTGAAGCCAGCAATACCTGCAAACAGTCTGGTTGTATCTTGGTCTTGAAGAAGGAACAAGTAAAGCTCTTTAAATCTGGGTAAAAGGAAGCAACTATTTTCATAGACTGGAAAATACTGTGTAGACCTGCAACCCCAAAAAGGGAAATACGAAGTGTGCCCTGAACTCAGCTGGGCATCTGGCATAATGGCACCCGCCAAACCATATCACAAATTTTTAATAGGTGAGTAGACACGCAGGGTCCAGAGGTTCAATCCCCAGGCCTGCCATGCTGGCCCCACCCCTGGGGCACACTGAGAGGGCAAATGAACCTCGGTGTGGTGGCACAGGCCTATAATTCCAGCTCTTGGGAGGCTGTAAACAGGCGGATCACTACAAGTCCGATCTAGTAGTAAGACCCTGAACACCCCATAGTCCCTTCCCTAAAATACAAAAAAAAAAAAAAGAAAAAGAAAAAGAAAAATGAGTAAACAGAAAAAGGCTGCTGAGACAACTGGAATTAACAGGAGCAGGTGATCCACCTGTTTACAGCCTCCCAAGAGCTGGGATTATAGGCATGTGCCACCACACCCAGTCTCAGTTGCCACAGCGAGCCCCAGGGCCCTGAGCCTGCTTGCAGGCACTTTAATCTGCTGAGCTATTTGGCCGGCCCTTATTAAAAGTTCATTTTAAAAAGTCAGTTTACAGATTTAACAATCATAATTAACCACAAAGTAAGCAAACTCTAAAGTAAAGACTATTCATCCCATCAAACCATTTAAGCCTAAGACCAACCCTCAACATCTGCCATAATACATCTAGCATATCAACCACATTAATACCATATTAATAATATACAGTAATAATATTAATATTAATCATTCATATTAATAATATAAATACTTGTATTGATATTAATAAAACATTAACCATCTGCCATCGTACAGCTTAAAATTCTTTATGTAAGAACAATAAAACTTAGATTCTCTGGGGCTGTGGAGATACAGTGGCCTAAGCACCTGCCTGGCAAATGCAAGGACCCAAGTTCTATCCTTGGTACCATATGCTGTGCCGGCCCCAGAGCCCCCAACATGGTGGAAGACACCTATAATCCCAGTGCTGGGGAGGCAGAGACATGAGAATCACTATGAGTCTGAGCTATGTAATGAAACCCTGTACCAAATTAAAAAAAAAAAAAAAAGATTAAACTTAGATTCTCAACAACAAGGAAGCCATCATGCTTGGCATACAATAAAAAATTACTAGACATAAAAATGAATAAGACTATGAACTTCACAACAAGGAGAAAGAAAATATCCAAGAAAAAGAAAGAAAACTCCATAAAAGCACATCACAGTCAAAAGGGTACAACTGCAAGTCTTAAGGGCAGCCCAATGAAAAGGAACATTACCTTCAAGGAAACAGTGGAGGGCTCCCATCAGCAACACTGTAAGCCCGTGGTCCCTGGAATGTCATCATTAAAATCCAAAAGGCAAAAACTGTAAACTCAGAATTCTACATGGAATGACAATATTCTTCAAATGATAAAGATATATTCAGATAAATAAAAGCAGAGAATTTGTCATCAGCATGCCCAAACTACAATAAATGTTAAAAGAAGTTCTCCGGGAGAAGAAAATAACAGCAGATGAAAAATCTGGCTCAGATGAGATTGTTGACTGAATAGCACTGAAAACAGTACATATGTGGGTGAATATAAAGTTTTTCTAATTTTAAGACTTGACTTTTAAAGACAATTGACTGTTGAAAGCAAAATAGCAATGTGTTCAAGATTTTATAATATACAGAGAAACAAAATGAAAAATAACAAATGTACCTAATGACCATAAATGAAAGCACACTGTTACAGGGCTCTTCTATTACACAGAAAGTGGTAAAGTTAATTCAGTGTACACCACAATGAATTAAGAATGGTATAATAACTACAACAAACATTCTAAACATAATACAAAAAAATGAATTTTAAAACCCAGTAGAGAAAATAAAACAGAACACTAGAAATTGTTTAATTAACCAAAAGGAGATAGGAAAGGGGGCACAGAAAATGCAAAATAAATAAAATGCCCAGATGGAATAAACATTAAGGTGGTAGGCATGAACCTAATCATATCAACAATTGCATTAAGTGTAAATTGACTAAATGTTCCAATTAAGAGACTGAGCTCATCAGACTAAATAAAACAGTAAAACCCAATTACATGGCATATTAAGTGTAAAAACATAAATAGATTAAAAATATGAGACTGGAGAAAGGACACCCCATACAACAAAGGAATGCTATAGTGGATGGCTATATTAGTACCGGAACCAAGCGGACTTCAGGACTAAAGATTATCAATTTCATTTCACTAAGAACAGAAGTGAGGAACTACTGCCCTTTTTTTGCACCTGGAGTGGTGCCCATTCAGATTTCTGCTGGGGAATTTCTACACGTCACTTCATGTTCTGAAGACAGTGGAAGGGAATTGCTCAAGGCCCTTACAGCAGGTGTTACAAACTGAATATGCATTTACCTCTAACCCCCAAACCTTCCTATGTCGGTGCACATGAAAGGTGCCAATGTGATGGGAACCTTTTCGCAGTAATTAATGTTCGATGAAGTCATGAGGTGGGATCCTCATGGGGTTAGAGTCCTTGTCATGCAGCACATATCCCCCATCTGCTGCATGTAATAACACACTGAGAAGGCAACCAGGAAGAGGCTTCTCCCTTAGAACTAAACTAGCCGGCACCTCAATACTGTATTTTCTCTGGCCTAGGCCACCCCAGCTTTTGTTAAGGCAATCCACCCTAACACTTAGAACACACTTAGGAGCATCGACCTTATCTTTTAGCTGGCCTAGCATTTCTAAAGGAGAACAAAAAAACCTGAAAAGAAGCATGGACAACTTCCACTCTGGCTTACTGACACTATACAGCTACTATTTGGGGGCAGAGTTATGGGGGGTTGGTTGGGGAGGTTGTTTTGGTTCTGGATCAAACTCAGGACCTTGGACTTACCAGGTAGGTGCTGAGCTGCTGAGCTGAATCCCCAGCCCCTATACAGCTGTTGACACTGGAAACCTAAAGTGTCCCTAGGAAATTGGCCACCAAGCTGTCCAGAAATCTGCACTCCCTGGAGCCAAAAGCACCACTACCCGTGCTGCCCTTAAAACTGTTCACTGGGCAAGTCCAGGCTGTCCTCAGGACTTAACTGATGCCAGTGCTGAATGCCAGCTTCTGAGGTGGCTGCTGCAAGACTGCGCACGCCAATGCCTCTCTGCCCAGAGTGGACACCGGCATCCTCTGCAGCATCAAGAAGGCCTGATTCATGGATCTGACATGACGGGCACCAGCCTGAAAACTGGGTGCACAAGTGCATACACGTGCACGACACTAGGATATCAGCGTGGGTGTGTGCCCCCTCCCTCAGCCATTTATGAGGACATACACCTTATTTTCATCTCTCAGGAGAGCCACAAAAGACAAAGAGGAAAGAGCAAGCCAAAGCTGATAAGGCCATGACCAGGGAATCTGGAGTTATCAACTGTCTCAGCTGACAAACTATAGGTGATGCAACCTGAGGTCGCAGGGGAGCTCAGCCTGCTGGAGAAGGCCAGTCAGCAGCACCCACCACCAGCCAGGAGACTGACGGGGCTGGAATAACCAAAGAGGCTCAGGAGATGGTGCAGAGGTCCAGGCACCTGCCTGGCAAGCACCAGAACCCAGGTTTGACCCCCAGTATTACATGCTGTGCCAGCCCTGCAACACAAAGTGGTTGTGCATGCCTGTAATCCCAGTTCTAGGGAGACTGAGATAGGAGGATCACTATGAGTCTGAGCTACGTAGTAGGACCTTGTACCAAATAAATAAATAAAGGATTAAAAAAATAATAACCACAGAAGTGTTTGGAACCATCTTCCCACAGGATTATAAGCAGTATGCAAATAAAATTGGCAAAATTAGACCTCTGTGACATTGAAAGTAAAACAAACTTAAAATAGGTCCCTCTAGCTGCTACCACAAGTACAGCTCCTGGCCCACAGGAATAATACTGCATGCCCAACCACAGCGGACCTGCAGGGGCCACAAGGGGATGCTTATCCCAATCACAGCATGCAGGCTTATGTGCTACAGGAGCCCCCTTGGCCAACCAATCTCCTCCTTTTTTCTCAAGTTTACATTCAGAGAAATACAGTCTCCTCCAGGGACCAGACCTAGGAGAAAGTTCTGCTTGTCTTCGCACAACAGGAGCAGGCCTGGGCCCACTGAATGGCCTTTCCTGGCTTTCGCAGCCAGCAATGAGTCCAGTTATGTTCACTTATGGCCTAGGCCAGGGGATACCATGGGCACTGGACCATCAGTAAGAGAGAAAGAGAGTGATAGAGAAGGAAGAAAGCTAGCAATGAAGGACAAGTCAGATGACATCTCCGAGACTCCTGCACTAGGTGAGAGCTATGAGGACTCACAGGCTAGAGCCCAAACCCACAATAGCCAAGGGATAGGAATCCACCATTCGTGTCACCTGCAGTGAATTTACTTGTACACCTGAAACTGTTCAGACTCCTGTCTGTGACATCCCGGGTACTCCATGTAGAAGAGAACAACGTTTTAGTTTTCCAGTGGTTTTAATCAGACTCTCCCTAAATTGGCCAAACTACATTTCTCTTCCCATGTCTTTCTTGACTCTTGAACTTTGTACTGAACTTCCCCAGGATTTTAACTCCCTGGCCTTGAGAGTTGCATCAGCACCTTCCACCTGCCCAAAGCACTCACTGAGCTGCGCAACCCAGGCATGGCCCGGACCAACCTGCTCTGCTGAATGTTGCTACCATCTGGCTAAGGACCAAGCTGTGGGTGAGCTAGGCCTAGTCCCAGGCACCAGTGGGAGGAAGGCAATGTCTGACTCAGATCAGATGCATATTCAGCATCGTCCCTCTCTCCACAAATCATTTTTGTCACCCCCACTGTCCACTGCTCCAGCACAGGCCCACAATGGCTTCTGGATATTTTTGACAAATTGTTACCTTGCTCAAGTGATGGCAAGAGAGGATGCCATCCTATCACAACTTTATGAAGCTGTTTGCTGTAATAATGTTATAAGAAGGCCAGAGAAACAGCTCAGTGGCATATGCATCTGCCTGGCAAAAGCAAGGTCATGAGTTCGTATCCCTGGTACAAAACATAATAACAATGGTAAAGGAAGTCCAAGTTCTAGAAACTTCCAGCCATGGCTGTGCACATTAAGAGTCTTTACCATGCACCAAGTGCCTGCCTAGCAAGCACAAGGACCCAGGTTTGACCACCAGTACTACATGCTGTACCAGTCCTAGAAACTGGAGTGGTTGTGCATGACTATAATCCCAGTGCTAGGGAGGCTGAAACAGGAGGATCACTATGAGTCTGAGCCGCATATAACAAGAGCCATCTGATCTTTAAGGACTCACCTCAGTAAGTCAGCCTGAACTGAAACTGCATGAGACAGACAGACAGAGACTCATCCGCAGAGATGGGTTTCTGAACTCTGATCAAAAGCCAGAGAGTAGGTACTCTCGGAATGCTCTGGGCCACTAACTATGAAGCAACAAAACTTCTTCCTGCAGCTTCAGTGACCCAGGGCTGTGTGCACTGCTAGCACACAGGCATGCAAATGCATCGAGCAGTATTCACTAACTACAGAGGAATACGGAGCATGTGAGGAAGAAGAATGAGAGTCCCAGCCCAGCATTTCACACCAACATCAAGTACCATGATTGGAAAACTGCCTCAACTCCTGCTTGGCCATGGTGCATGCCAAGGGGACTGAAAACAACACCTGAGCATCTCCCAAAAAGCCATGGGAGGCTTAGGAAGGCCTCCAAAGACCAAAGAATTTCAGCTATGGCATCCAGTTGCACCTGCAGTAGACACCTGCCAACCAAGAAGGCAAGGATAGCAGGTCCACAAGCTTCACCCTGGGAAGGGCCGGCAGCTTCAGTGGGTCAAGAAGCCCTCCCTCTCATTGACTGCATACACTCTTCAACTATCCTTGGCCACCAAAGCCCTTGAAACAGAAAGCATTTCTCAGGGACCACAGCCAGGTCTCATCAGCCAACAGCTTCCAGAGCAAGCTCTTAAGCAGTCTTGGTCAGAACTTGAGTGTTAGTTATCACTGTATATTACTCACCCACAGGCAATGGCCCTGAGCTTGTACCCAGGCAGCCTGTCCCTCAGGTGACAACAAAACCGGCCACTGTGTTCACCTGGCTCTTGTCTGTGACACCCTAAACCACCAGCCTCCAGTAACATCCACAGAAGCTTCCTCTGTCCCATTCATCTCTCCATCTCAATACCGAATGCGTCCAAAGCTGCTGTCCTGAAGTCAATTGTGTCCCCAGGAATTCTGTGTTGATGCCCCCATGGCCCATCCCTCAGAACGTAACTGTCAGGAGATGGAACTGTGGAAGAGATGACTGACTTCAAGTGGTGCCTCTGAGGTGTGGGGCCTGGGCTATGGGCACATAGAGATGTCTGTGATATATGCAGAGAGACAGACTACATGTAGACTCAGAGAAAAGATGGGCCCTGCCAACCAGGGAGAGAGGCTCAGGAGAAACCAGCCCTACCTACACCTGCTCTTGGACTTCATAGCCTCTAGAGCTGTAGAACTATAAGAAATGAATGTCTGTCATTTAAGCCAGGCTGTCTGTAGCATTTTGCTAGGAAGTCCTGAGCAAGTTAATGCACATTATACACAGCTAAGGAAAAGGTTCAACTGCAAAACTAAACTTCTTTGGCTGGCAGCTACGCAGCCCATCCCCACCCCATGCCAGCCTCTATAATTGCACAACCTTGTTCCTACCTAGCAGACCCCACTATTGCTACAGAGCCTCTTCCAGGGCCACCCCAACATCAGCGATGGAGCAACACCATGCACACCTTCCGGTGTGAAACAGGACTGTTTATTTCAAGTCCCACTGAACTAAGAGAAACTTATCACAAAACACAAGTGCTGGCAGAGAGGAACAGCATCCACTTCCAGTGGAACGCCAGCCACACCTATCTGGCCACATCAAGCTTGTACCGCAGGCCCTCATGGCTGCAATACAATTCCTCTTGTTTTTCATAAGACATACTTACATTTCCTCTTTGCCTTTCCTCTCCTCCTCTCCCCTTTTTCAGTCTCTCTCTTCTCTTCCTTCTCTCGTTAAGAGAAAAATCCATAAAGAAGAAAGATACATGCAAACACCCCTCAGAAGGAAAGCTAAACTGTCCTGCAACATCTGTCACTTCAGCCAGTTCTCGAATATGTGGTTGCCCAAAGAAGCAACAGCCGATGCCACTAACACTATGTGCACTTTGCTCACTCAAGGCTTTGCTCGAGGCCTCATCCTTGCCATCGCCACGAGAACTAGTAGACACTGAGACGTGAAGGACGCAGGATTGGGAAGGCGGAAGCTGCTTTCGAACGAACGCCCCCTGCCCAGGCAGGACTGTGAGTCAAACCCGCCCCACAGCCAGGGCTTCAGACAGTCACAACTCATGCGGCCTGCCTCCCGGCCCCCCTCAGAAGAGCCCTCGAGGTGTCAGACGCCACAAGAGGGAGGGAAGGAGGAGGAGCAGGGACTGCGAACATGACAAGCAAGCTGCAAATAGCACCAATGAAAGGAAAATTAAAATTGTAAACAATGCCTGCCACAAATGCCCGCCAGAACCAGACAGACATACCTAGACAAGCCTGACTGGGACACTTCTCCATTTGTGTGACCCATACTTGTTTACCTGATGCTCTAGCAATGTAACTTGAGATGTTTAAAGTCCCTGAGCAACCCACGATGTCACCCAACCCTCCAATCACAGTGTGCCAAACCTGCCTTTGTACCTCCCTGCTTTCCCTCCCTATAAAAGTTCCCAAGCCTCCTAGTGGAACACTGACTCTTTAGGAGCAGCTCCAGTCAGGCCCACAGGTGTACCGAACTGCCTCCTGAACAGGCTCCTCATTGCCGTTTCTTCCATGTTTGGTATGCTTTCTGTAACACCTGCATAGACAGTATGCTATTATTTGTTTTTCAGAAAACGTAAAACAAAATTACATTTCCAGATGTAGATACATACATGCATGCATTCATACATACATGAAAGCTCCGAGCAGCAACCTAATTACTCAGAGATGGGCAACTGCTAAACATTGAAATGACTGCACTGAAAAAATCACTTTAAAAGTAACATAAACTGGGGGTTCCATCCCCAGGCCGGGCGTGCTGACCCCACCCCCGAGGCATGTTAAGCAGGCAACTGAGACTGGGTGTGGTGCCGAGGACCTGTAATCCCAGCTCTTGAGAGGCTGTAAACAGCAGATCTAGTAATTGTAATAAGTTAACTCATATTTTAGGCTATAAATGTAAATCTTGTGCTTTCTGTTGTAAATATATCACCCACTGTACTAGGTTGCTTAGTAAATAGGGCCATTAGGGGCTTTAACTTCTTGTAAACTCCGGGCCATGCAAGGCTGCCTGCAGGTACTCAGGTGCAAATTCATCAGAAATTGAAACAAAGCCCCAACAAACTTAGTTTGAGTACTGGTCACAATGACTCTGAAAGCATTATTTCGTGTCAGACAATGAATTTGTTTATCAAACTCAATGTGGTTCCAAAAACCCCTCCCTGCTTCCTGGGCAAGCGCCTTTGGGTCCTCTCCTGAGAGCTGATCTAGGTGTCCTGAGCTCAGTAATAAATGGCTTTCCAAATTCCAATCTGGCTGATCTGGTTCCTATTCTGAGTGACCCTTAACAGTAGTGAGACCCTAAACATCCTCTAGACCCTTCCCTAAAACACACACACACACAGTAACACAAAAGGGGGCTGGAGTGGCTTCTGACCAGACACAGGTGTGTTGGGGGAATTTGATTCGATGTACAAATGCTTTGAATTAAAAGCATGTTTCCAGAACAAATTACACCCAAACCAAGGTTTTTACTGTATTTGATTTTTTTGTTTGTCTGTTTTTTTGTTTGGTTTTTGGTATATAGCACAGGGTATACAGGGTGTACAAGGTCCCACTGTGTAGATCCGACTTGTAGTGATCCTCTTGTTTTCAGCACCCAAGTACTCAGATTACAGGTGTGCGCCACCACACCCAGTCTTAATCCCCATCTCACTGCGCCCCAAGTGCAGGCCTGGCAGAGCAGGCCCAGGAATCTAACTCCCGAGTCCTGCATCTAAGCAGAAGCTTTAATCTGCTGAGCTATTTAGCCGGCCCTGTATTTGATTTCTTGATGGTGGCCACTCTTTCTGGAATAAGATAGAATCTCAATATTGTTTTTCATTTCCATTTCTTTAATGGACAGAAATGTCTTGACTTTTTAAATGGATTTACTGGCCAACTGTACTTCTTTTGAGAAGTGAGCAAAGACAAATCTCCTTTCCTGTAAGTTTCAGATGTTGTGAATTTTGTTTCAGTTATGCAAAAATAACTAAGACATCTACATTTCTATTTCTGCCCATATATGCTCCAGGTCTTGGGGCCCAGCTGCCCGCTCTGGTCAACCAACCCCTACTCCCTGGCCAAGTCTAACTCAGCCCAGCCCATGGAAGCCAGGTCCACTTTCCTGGTACCAACCTGGATCCTTTCAGACACAGAAACCTGCACTCATCACCCTAAGCACTCTCATGATCGGAAACCCCCAGGGATTAAGAAAAAAGTCCCTGGGGTGCTATGCAGTCCAGGCTTATAAGCTTGATCCCAGCCCCACAGTTCTGGCCATGATGCCCTGTGGAGACTGCCCAATGCAGGGGCTGCCTAACACCCCTACAAGCTAAGAACACAGGGATCCTGGGAGCCTCGGCCACAGGTCCTGTCTCAAGGACAACAACGGGATCATTCTAGCTTGGTCCGGGTGGCAACAACAGATAAAGCAATGCCCATGAGTACCAGCTTCAGTCTGGGCCAGCAGTAACTTGGGGGAAAAACAGAGAAGCCCACAGCCTAACCTGAACCCCAACCCTATCTCTTACAGTATCAAGATTAAATAGAAATAGATCAAAGATCAAAATAAAAAATATAAATCAATGAATTTTCTGTGTTTATGAGTTAGGTAGAAATTTCCTGTGGGCAACATTATAAACAAGATCCACAAAGGAATGAAAAAGGAGAAATTAAATGTCATCAAAATGAGGAGCAAGTCCTTAAAGACTTTATTAGGAAAGTTAAAAAAGTAAGGCAGGGGGCCACGAGATGACTCAGTGGAATAAGCACTTCCGTGGCAAGCATAAGGGCCTGAGTTCAATCCCCAGTTTCACACACAAAAAAGAAAGGATAAGGCATAGATTGGGACAAAGCCTATATAGTCATACATCCAGAAAGGCTTGTTTAACACCACTCTATCACTTGCCTTTAGATGTCCCCCAAGGCCTCACATGCTCATACATGGGCCTTTTCAGAGGTGGTGGATCATGGGTATACAAATGTGAATTAAGACTGTAATAACCAAATAGCTACACCATTGGTTTAGCATTCTTCTGGGTATGGACAGTGAGAAGGCCTAACTCGGTGCTGGGAGTACAAACCAAAAGGCTTTTGGCCCAGGTGGTATAAAAGGGAAAAGGAGGCTCGCTCTCTGCTATTTGTTGCCTTCTGCCGGCCACACCATGAACTGTTTCTACCATGTGACTCCACACTGACATGCTGCCCTGTCCTGGAGCCAGCTGACTACAGACTGAAACCTCCACAAACTGTAAAATGAAATAAACCTTTCCTCTTTTAACTCATGTCTGATATTTTGTCTTATCCACAAAAAATTAATAAGATAATGACATAAAGTACTCTGAAACCCAAAAGTGCTAACATTTTTTTTAAAAAATTGAAAATAGCAGGCAAAATTATTTGAAGAGATTTAACCTAGTAAGATGTCTATTAAAAAAAAAAAAGAACATTAAAAACTTTTCCTAAGCACACATCAACTAAGTGAAAATGTAAGTCACAAGAGAATACCTCTTGTACCTGTTAAAGAGCTAACACTACAGTCTGACCACACAAAATGCTGAGGAGGAGGCAAAGGACCCAGAACTTTTGTACCCCACTAGTGGTGCAGTCCGTGCCAAAAACGCTTTTCCAGTTTATTCAGAAGTTGCACACACACACCTAGCAGGAGACCCCGCACCCCTGATCCTGTGTGTGCACAAATGGAAATCATTCACACGAACTTGGTCTAAAAGAACTGAAAACCACAACATAAACATTAATGGACAGCTGAAAGAATAAACAAACTGCACTAACACTTGTAAGAGGTTTCTACACAGTAAAATCTAGACAATACATTATAGATTGGTCTCAAAATAATTATGCTTGGTGAAAAACAACAGACATGACAGTGGAATGTGTTTGCCTCAACAGCCCTCATATAACTTGAGCCCTCTGAAGTTATACACACTCTAGACAATGACAACACCTCTATGTGACAAAAGGCAGGTCAACTTCTACCTAGGGACACAGTAGGACAGGATAGAGAAAGCTGGAAGGGAGGACATATGAAGTAAGGACAAGGAAGCTTCTGATATGTTCATTTTCTTAATTGTGTTTATGATTACTAGAATATGGATGCATCAAAGATCAGATTCTACACTGTGATTACATGAAGGTGGTTTGATGGCTATTGAATTTTAATATATTTTAACATTACAAGGCACAGCATTGTTTTCCAACTAAGCCTACCAGGCAAGTGCAGAAAGTCTGCTCCAGCAAGGGCCGAGTGGGTTGAATCCCCGCTAGTTGATTTCCAGACTGTGAAGGTGGCTTCTTCTGACCCCTCCCCCCCACACACACAGAGGAAATCTGCATAAAGTCTTCTCCAAGCACCACCCCCGTACATGGCGATTCTTCCCCAGGGGTGGAGTCAAAGAGCACAGAAGACGTGTGAGCCCAGGCAGATGGGCAATGACCAGGTTTTGTGAGCACAGTAGGGGAACGTGAGAGCAGGCTGAGGGCCATTCAGCTCTCTCCTACTCCCTGCAGCAGTGTCAGCTACCTGGGAGGCTCAGGACTTGATCCTTGAAGTAGGTGGAGACCTAGGGAGGTGGGTGCTGTCCACAGCTCCCAGCACAGGGGCAGGCACGGCGAGGTATGCAGGCTGTCTAGCAAGACGGTGGTCAGCGGAGGGTCCGTGACAAGCAATTGGATGTCATGGGTCCCACAGGCTGCTCAGTCCCAGCATGCACCTTCTCCCTTTCCTGCTTTCTAGTCCTCTCTGCTGGGAGTTGTACTCCTCAGAGGCACTTCTGAGGAGAGGGGCTGGTTGTAGTTGCCCAGCAACTGCAGCATGAGGAATGGCTTGTGGGTCAGGGGAGAGTGAAAGGTTGAGGTGGGGCAGGAGACGCTAAGTGTACAAGGGCTGGGGAGACAGAAAATGCCCTGCAGGGTGACATGGGCAAGAGCTCACCCTGGAGCCTGGGGAAGGTCTAGAAGTGACAGCAAAGGGTGGGGCAGCATGTGCGTGGCATTATTCTGTCCCCAGGGTTGGGGTTGCTGCCAGGGCCAGGGTGCACATGCTAGGTCAGTGGAAAAGGCAGCGGTGGAGGCTGGATGCATGCTGGTGCTGCCAGGGCTGTGGGGGAAGGGCCTAGTGGAAGGGGAGGGACAGAGGAGGAGGGGCAGCTGCAGACACAGGGTTCTCTTAGGCAGAGGGAGGCTTGGAGGGGAGAGAGGCAGGGGCAGTAGGGCTGGGAGAAGTGGTAGAACCAGGGACTTGAGGTGTCACCAGCCAGTCTCTAGTGGTGTAGGGGAAGGCAGAGGGCCAGACAGAATGGGGGACCCAGCACCTTCTGTGCCCAGGCAGAGGTGGTAGGAATATTGGGGACCAAGTGTCCTTGCGATGGGGCGGGGTGTCTGCAGTCCCTGCAGCAGATGAGGGTGAGAAGGTGCCAGGCAAGGGGCAGCACCATCTGTCACCACCTCTGATTTCTCCTCTAAAGCCTCTGTCTTTCCCTCCAATGTCCTGGTGTCCTCCTGACTCCATGAGCTCCTATTCTGGCTGCCCTGGCATCCCTTGGAGTCACAGGAAGGTGCTTAGGAGCTGGGGGCAGCTCACCTTCACCCCACAGTCGGGACCCTGACAGTGGCAGGGCACTGTCACGCATGCTTTCCTCTTGTCAGGCATCTGAGCCCCAGCTCCAGGGGGAGGCAGCAGCCTGCTGGCACAGCTGGTGCTTTCACCCTTTGCTTCCCTTCCTGGCCCCTGGGAGCCTGGAGAGCGGGCCTGATGGTGTCCATGCAGGGCTTGCTTCTGTTATGGGGAGCGGGCCAGGGTGAGGCAAGGGACCCAGGTGTGTGAGCCTCAGGCTGCCTGAGATGGGAGCTGCGACCTGGTGGCGAGATGATCAGAGGCAGCACCAGGGAGGTGTGTGTCAAGTCCTTAGGAGAGAGTGTATCCTCCTGTGCGGCCCAGGACTTCACTCCAAGGTGGCTAAGTCTCCCTTGGACTCATGGGCCCAGGTGGTGCCACAAGCCCAGGGCGAGGAGCACCTCATCCTGGTGGTCCTGCCCCTGGTTTCTCCTTGGCACCTTTTCTCTTCCTCCCCCTCGGGCGGTACCAGGGCCCTCTCCACTGACATCTTTGGGGGTGGGAGGTGGTAACCAAAGGTAGTAATTGGATGTTGTGGGTCCCCTAGGCTGCTCAGTCCCAGCATGCACCTTCTCCCTTTCCTGCTTTCTAGTCCTCTCCACTGGCTAATCAGTTGTACTATTATTTGCCCCATTCATTTAGTTATGTCCGTGGTTATACTGAGGCCTGTCTATTTGTGTATCTCTTCATGTGTCCTTCCCAGCCCTTTCCCCACCTTGAAGGTGTAGGCAATTACTTGTTCTCTGCTCCATTCCCTACACACACCTGTCACACAGACAATAACACATACCCTGGATGTTGCATGTTTTTATATGTATAGATTGATGGCATGGCCCATGTATCCTTTCACGTCTCTTATTTTCCTGCTCTTTATTTCTACCTACAGGCCAATACACTCTTTCATTTTATTTCCTGGTTCCCTTCTCATTTGCACATTTTTTCATATACTTTTTCATATCCTTCTGCGAAAGAATTTCACATATTTTCTAAATTTTCACATTTAGAAAACAAGCAAGTTCTGTCTTTCTTTCTTTTCTTGTCTCTCTTCTTTTTTTATTGTTTTATTTGTGTTCTTGCAGTATTAGGGACTTAACCCAGGACCCCACACTGAGCTACAGGCCCAACACCCTTCCTCTTTTATTTCAAGAAAAATCTTGCTAACTTGCTAAATCATCAAGGCTCGTTCTTAAATGCCATCAGAGCACCTCAGCCTCCCTGACTACTGGCATTACAGACGCGTACTACTGCATCTTGCAGCAAGTAATTTATTTCAGCACAACTTGAACGTGAAGAACAATCTTAAAATACTAAGTCTAATTATAATCAGAGGCAAGTAGATGCCAACTGTGCGTTTCTGATAGCTCCTGGCCCACACTTCCTTCCTCTGCCCGGGTGCACACAGAATGCCATGTGACATTCCATGTGCTCAGCTTGTGTCCTACTAGCCAGAAGTACATGCTCTGTAACCAACGCACTCGGTTCTAACAAGAAGATCGATCAGTCAGGCTTGACCGTAGGAGGAAAGAAAGTAGAGGATGCAGGGCCGTCAGATAACTCAGCAGATGAAAGCACCTGCTCAGGCAGATGCAGGAGCCAGGGGTTTCGATCCCCCCAGCATGCTGGCCCCACCAGGGGGATGCTGCAACTGTGACTGAGACTGGGCATGGTGGCGCACACCTGTGATCCCAGTGCTTGGGAGGCAGAAAACAGGAGAATCGCGACAAGTCAGGTTTGGGTAGTGAGACCCTGTAGACCATGTACTAAATACATTTAAAAGAAGAAAAGTAGACGATGCTTTCTCCAACTACTTTGTGTACTTGTGTGAGTGCACGCTTGTACTTGAGAGACAATAAACTCATCTCGACCGGTATCTTCTTTCTGATTCAATCTAAAGGCTTGATTTTATTTTATCTCATGTTATTTGTCCTCATTCTCTAACAATTCTTTCTTCCTTCTTTTCAGGGTTCTAATGAAACTTGTATTAAGTATCCTTACTTTATTCTTCGTAGCTATCTGCTTTTTAAACAATATTTCCACATCTTTGCCTGTATTTCAGAAGCAGCTATCAATGAAAATTTGATGACTGTGTCAACCCTTCTTTCAGGTGCTGTCTATAACTACAATCATCAACAATAACAATGAGTGTCGCATGCAGAGCGAGGGAAGGAGCTCAGAGCTGGGAAGCGGCTCAGAGGCGGAGCGTATCCCTAGGTGTAAGCCATGGATTCAGTCCCCAGAACTGAGGGGTGAGAAACGACAGTGAAAAAGACCTCCTGTGAGAAACACCACACTCCCAGCTTCCTGCGGCCTGGTGAAAGCCTGCAGAGAGTGACGAGGGGCAGGCGACACATTCTGAATGCAGCCTGGCTTCTTCGGCCACACGCTTGCGGGGAGCCAGGTGGGCTCTTTGCACCTTGGGGTAGAGTCCTTTTCTGCAGTGTCCCCTGTGGTCCCTGTGTTGTGAAAGTGTCTTAGTGGCAGGTGCCTATGGGCCCTGCCGGCACCCCACTGAATCTGGGCACAGGCTGGGAATCTCAGGGCTGTGGGCCCACAGGCAGGCTTCCTGGGCCATGTCCTAGTTGTACTGGGGCCCCCTTGCTGGGGTAGCCCAGGCCCTCAGCATCTCCTGGTAGCACTGGGTTCTCATAAACATGGGAGGAGACTGTGTTCTCTGGCTCCTTTTTGACTCCCTCAGCCCTGACAAGATGTCCTGAGACCTCAGGGAGGTGCAAGGCAAGGCGAATGACCTGAGCCGCCCCTGTGCTGAACTCGGGCTCAGGATGCAGAGTTGGGTCACCTGCTTATGTTGGGAGGATCTGAGAAGCCCTGCTGCTCTGCTGCCCCTGCAGGAGGCCTGGGCCCTGAGAGTAATTCCTTTCCGTCCTATTACTTCTTTCCAGACTCCTCCTCTGGTTGTCTCTGGCATCATTTCCAGGGTCTACCACTGTATAGATATATGCATTTAGCTAATTTTAATTTTCTATTGATTAGTACAGAATAATTGTACACTATTTATGAGGTGCACTGAACTATTCTGACACACATGCACCCCCTGTCATGATCAGATCCCATCATTTGCCCTAATTGCACACAGCAGGGAAGAAAAATTCTCAATCACCTCCTCAAACCATCTTCATTACACACAAGCTCTGCCGTTTTCGGGTTTGGCAGGCAAATTAACAGTGACATCCAGGGAATGTTTCACTGGCCTCAGAGTGAAGGTCAACAGGCTGCAACCAGTGTAACTCTTTCAACATTTGTATTCAGTGACTACAGCAATTAGAAAGAAGTCTCAGCTATTTGTAAGACCTTCTAGATAGGTTCCCTTTTTCACAGTAACAGTGAGAATTAATTTCTTTGCCAGGGTCCCAGAACAGATGTTCACTGCCAGGCTGATCTTTCTGCCAAGCAGTGAGCCTCTGGCCACTAGTGGTCATTGGTCCCATTTCTGAGCCCCTATTCCTCAACTCCTCAACACTCCACCCCACTCCCAAACCATTCCTCTATTTCTACATAATCAAACCACAATTTGCTCCTGGGAGCTTCTCCATATTCGAAGCATGCATTAGAACAAGCAGGGACCACAAGATTAAAAAAAAAAACGGACATTCTATGGTACAAATTGGCTTATGACTGTTTACACTACCCAAAGAAAGCCCCTCTGTTCACACAGCTGATCAAACACACCTGACACCATCCTGCCACACCCAGCTCCAGCCTCATTAGTAATGACCCATTGTGACTGCAAAGGGCGCAGAGGGGTCCAAGGAAGAAGATGGAAGATGACACAGCAGTGGCTCTGCCCTCATTCCTGTCCAACACTAAGGGCTTCCTTCAGGCCACAAGATCTTCCTATCTGAACAAATAGAATATACTGCACTGCAACAGCAAGCTCACACAACTCCAGGGGACTTGGGAACAGAATGGGGCACTGCAATGAGGGCTTCAGAAGGCCACCACCATACAGATATGCTCGACAGAAAAGAAGCCAAATGTCCAGGAGGCAGAAGCAGACACTGCCGCTCAGGGTTTTAATGAAAAAAGTGACAGATGGCATTTCCTTGGGACAGCGTCACAGCTGTCTTTCCAACCATCACATCATCTGTCTGATCCAGGGACAGCATCCTTCTGTCCTAGGAGTAATCAGTTTCCCATTAGCCCTGGGACCCAGAAGTAACTTCCCAGGGATTCTGCTTTCTCTTCTCTTTCTCTTTTCTTTTCTTTCTCTTTCTCCAGCTGTGATTTTAAGACAAGAATAAAGATGGGCCATCAGGATGAGAACACAGCCTACCTCCTGGTGTACACATTTATTGACACCTACCTTGCCATGATCCAGCAAAAAAAAAATGTCTTTGACTTCATGCTTCCCACATGGTTCTTCCTAGACCTCTCCCCTTACTGGGTGAACAGGGTGTCCAGACACCAGTGCGAGGCACTTCTGCCAGCCACTAGGATTAATTGGAGTTTATTATCTGGTAAGGCTGCACATGCCCATCCTACACTGTTATTGGTATCACGCACAAATACACAACTCGTTCCCAAATTCAATCCACTGGTGTGATTGTAGCAAAAAAGCCCTAAATATTTAGATCACCCCCACCCTTGGTGCTCTTTAAATGTTTATTTCTTTATTTTTACAGTCCTTTGGAGGAGCTATCCTCAAGTCATAGGGAGGAAAATTTAAACTAAAGGACACACAACAAGTAACGGCAGAAATGAGCTTAAACCCACAGTCAGGCTGGCCAGCCTTCCCACCTCACCCTCCGTAAGCCCAGGTTGATGGGATGTGTCACCAACAGTCTTATGCTAGAGTTGGATGTGTTATCATCCCCCTAGGAATGTCAGAAGCCCAGCAAAGACCACAATCACAGTCACTTCCATTGGCCAGTCCCATGTCTGGTCATATGAACACTTACACAGTGCCACATCAGGCCACACCATATTTCCTAATGACATCTACAGTGAAAGTCTGAATGTACCAAAATGTAAACAATGGTATGATTGGTTACATCACCCTCATGTGATGCCCTATCCTTTTAGACTCCATATGCTACTTAACAGAGACATAATGGCTACATCAAGGTAAACAAAATTAAATCCACAGCACAGAACTGGTTGTCTCCTAAACCACAGTCTAAAGGAAAATGGTACTCACCAGGTGAGGCATCAGGAGGTCAGCCAGGTAGACGAAAGCAGCCCCAAGTGTGAAGCCAACAGCCACCGGGATGAAGGCAAAAACACCAAAGCCCCCTGACGACGTGGCCATCTCAACTGCTGGAGCCAGGAGAGACCAGTAAGAGGCTGCTAACATGACCTGCAAAACCACAGAGAGCAACAAACCATTAGTCTACCCCAGCCTCTAAGCAGGATCCTCTTCTGCTCTTGGTCCCATACTAAAACCTACCATGACACACATATTGACCCTTTAATCCCAGGTGTTGGAACTCAACTATGCCACCCAGAAAACTGATCCCAGAACTCATGTTCCTCCTAGGACTAAGTTTGCAAGGACCCACTATGAGCAGGCTAGTTGATCTGAGGAGGATGGGGTCTACTTTGATGCTGTTTACCCTCAAATTCAATCATGACATGTGACCATGTCTGGAGAGATTTTTCAGTTGTCACACAGAAGGCAGGGTAGGGAAAGTTGCTACTGGCATCAAATGGGTAGAGGCCCAGGGTACTGGGAAATATCCTAGAGTGCACAGGACAGCTCCTGACAACAAAGAATTATCGGTCCCCCAAATGTCAGTAGTAACTTTATTGAGAAATCCTGTTCCAGCCAAATATTTCCAAGACAAATTTCTGATCACTTCATAAGCACAACTGTGTAATAACACAGCTGCAATCATTACAGAAATCTTCTTTACACTGAGATGAAATCTATCTCCCACTTTCATGTGCTACTTTTCTCTGATCCCTGCTGCACCAGATAATGTGCCTTTCTTCTATTCCATGTGACTCCCTGTGAGGTATTAGAAGTCCACCAATAAGTCAAAATGATCTCATCAGTTTTCTGATCTCTAGAAAGGAAGAAAGGAACTAGCATTTACTGATCACCTACTCTTTCCAGAGCTCAGAGTTTACATTTGATAGCATCACAACAGCCCCAGGAGGCAGATATTGTTTTCTATTGCTATTTGTAGATAAAAAAATGAAATCTGGAATAATAGGGCAATTTGCCCTTTTCACATAGGCAATAAGAGGCAGATCCAGGGAACTGGCCAAGCAGGACCACAATCAAATCAGGAAAAGAAGAAGTGAAGAAGAGAAAAATGACGCTGGTTTCAACTCTCCACATGTCACTTTGATGAACAATTCTCCAGCAGTGACCAAATGACTCACCCATGGTTGTTCACTCTTACAGATGATGTGACACCCTTCTTGGCTACTGTACACCCACTGCCCAGCATAACCATATGATTGTCATCACCAGCATGTAAAATGTTGAATGGGTTTCTAAAAATTACCTAATTACACCCTGTCTTTAAAATACACCTGCATCACCCAGCTCCAAAATAATATTCAGAGTGACAGAGCCAGCAATTACCCAACAGCAGTGAAGAACAAAGCCATAAATAAAGCCATGAGTTTCCCTCTGCCACCAACTATGCACATGGAGCTGCTTGCTCTGGGCCAAATTTCCACAGCAGAAATTTGAGCCCCCTCCCCAGGCAAAAGTGCATTTGTCTCTTAACCTCAAGAAAGGAGAGCATCTCATCTAAACAGGATAGGAGCCGAGGTTGACTCCATTACCCAGGTTGCCATGGAAGGCCATCAAAGGAAGCTTGACAACTCCTTTGTGCTGCTTCAGCCCCATCCATCCCCCTTCCAAAATCCACCTCACTAGCTTTGGAATCCAACAGCCCTTGGCAGGTCTCCATGAGCAAGGACCAGAGATACAGATGTCTTTCCTCTTTTAAACTCAAACTGGAACCATCCAGTAATCAATCTCTTTCGTGCTCTCTCCTCTCTCTTCTCCCTCCTCTGATTTCAGGACTTCTCATACAGCCCCACAACCCTAAAGCCACAAAGTCTACACTCTATCTCAGGAAAAGGAGACTTAGAGTCCCTATCAGCATCACTTCAGCCCTATTACTCATCCCCTTTTCAATACTGAGTCCAACAACTGCCAAAACTCCCTTTTATGGCTCTGCATCACCAACTTTTTCCTGTCCCTCTGCATGACACATGCACAAAGTTCTCACAGACAAGCCACTCTGTGGGGAGCAGTGAGGTGTGCTGCTCAAGGAAAGGTGTGCTGTGATCAGGGATGTTTGAACAGAAAACCCTACCAATTGAAATAGGTGAGCCCCTTCTTTGGGAACCCCTGATTTTTATCTTTTTAGTCAAATCAAGAGCCCTGCCAGATTTCTTTCTTTCCTTTTTCTTGCCCAGTCTCCTTGCCTCCCACATGACTGAAAAATGAACCAAGATCAGTCTCATAAATGGCACTGGATGGTCAACATTAAAATGAACACAGTGCCCAAAGAAAACATTTAAAACATATGTGTGGTAGACAAGATGACCATGGCCCGGGAGTATTTCACCTTACATGGTAAAAGGGGACGTGCTTAAATTGGGGACTCTGAGATAGATGATTCTAGATTGCCTGAGCAGGGCCAGTGTCATCCCATATGTCCACTTGAGGGAGTAATAAGAGACCAAATCAGAGGGAAGATGTGATGACAATCTATAGCCATTCCATTTCTATGAAGCATCCAGTCAAGGTAAACCCACGGAGTCAGAAAGCAAATGAGTCGTTGATAAGGGACGCAGGAAGGAGAGACAAGGGAGTGACTATGGGTTAGATTCCTCCACATGAATCCCCCAGACCTTGCTTGGGCCAGGGTAGAAGGGGGACTTGCACAGCTCTGTGCACTGCCACATGGTGGTATTGGACAGAGCGGTTGTTCAGGCTCAGCTGCCTGCTCAGGAAGGCGAGCAGGGGGGATGGAGGAGTCTGAATGAAAGACTAGGAAGTGAGTCAATGCTCACTTTTTAGCAAATGCCCAACTCTCAATGTGATTGTTTTTTGTTTTGTTTTGTTTCGTTTTACCTTCCACACTCTGATGCCTCCACTCCCATGCAAACACTGGTTGAGTAATTGTTTAATATAGTGGCGTTTTTCATGAGTACGAAAAGGGCTCAATGTCAAATTACCAAACTATTCTGGTTAATCCATTGAATAGTCTACTGATCAAAGGAGACTCATTTAGTGTTGACTTTAAGAAAAGCTGCATCAACCAAACACTTTATTTAACAGACAGAAAAGGTGATACCCAAAGACAAGTAGTGGTTTTCCCAAGGTCTCCGAGCAAGCCAATTCCACTCAAAGACAACTGTGCCATCCTCAGATCAACTCAGCACCACCCTTAACCCTACCTGGACTACTTTTAAGAACTTCTGAAAGCTGCACAGTAGAAGTCCCAGCCCTCCCCCTGGTTAAAGAATCCCAGAACCAATGTCTGGGCTGAAGGTAGAATGGTGGCTGTCAAAAGTACAAAAGGTAGCACTAGTGTTGATAAGGATATGGTGAAAAGGAACACTTGGACATCACTGATGGGGATGTAAGTCTGGGCAGCCTCAGTGAAAAATAATGTAGAAGTTCCTCAAGGCATTAAAATTAGAACTACCCTATGGAACATATGTCAAAAGGTGTCTACGCTTTCATGTTTATTACACTGCTACTCACAATGCTGCCAAGTCCTGAAGAGCTGTACTTTCCCTGGGTGTCCTTCACAGCCCTGTTGTCTTGAACAAAGACTTGGGCAGGATATACGGTAGCAAGGGGCTTTATATTAAAAGTAAAGAGAAGGAGAAGTGTTCTAAAGAGAAGCACTCTGCAGAGTGAGTGTGAGAAAAGCAAGCACACCCTGGTACAGAGTGGGCCACTGAAAGAGAAGACAGTGGCCTCAAGGCCTTTTGTATCCTTGTTCTGGTGTGAGATCTAGGCTGTCCTAAGAAAACCCTGCTTGTATTCTCTGCATGGCACCAGCTATGGGGCTCAGGAGTTATTGCACACACATGCTGAAGTTCTGTGATTGACAGGTCATGCCCACTTGCCCGGCCAGTTCGCCAGACCCTAATCACCTGCCTGAACAGTAGCTGACATAGATAAAGGAAATGTAGTATTGAAGCACAATGGAATACTCTTCACCAGAAAAATGAAATCTTGTCATTTACAACAAGATGGATAGAACTGGAGGGGATCATGTACATGAAATCCACCTGGCACAGAGAGACAAATACAATGTGCTCTTACTCATATACAGAACCTAGAAAAGCTGTTCTCATAGTGCTAGAGAGTAGCTATCCTTGGCCTCACTTCACAGTGGTACCCCAAAGGAATGGACGGTACCACAGATTGAAAAGGATGGAGATTCATTAATGGATATAAAGGTACAGTTAGATCAGCAGAATAAGTTCTAATTTTCTATTGTATAGTAAGATAAACATAACAGTAATGTCTATTTCAAAACAGCTAGAAGGAGGGATCTCAAATGATCTTATAAGAAGAAAATAAACATTGAAGATGAGAGATATGTCAATTAACCTGATGTGATCACCACATAATGTACATACATATGGAATACCATACTGATATATAGATATAGATATATAGATAGAGAGTGCATTACAGCTTATGGACATATAATGTGTTGATTTTCAAAATTAAAAACAAATTTTGAAAGTCTGAAAGGAGTTAATGTCAGCCACAAATTAACATAATTGATTCTGCCAGCATTTCCCAATACTGTGATAGAAGCTGCTCCAAGAAGAACCCGAACTAGAAAATTTTGGCAACTAATAAACAGCAGTAATGAACCTGCTAAATGCTTGCCTCTGGAAGATTAATTAGATCTTACCAATGTACATCTATTAATAGACCTTGTCTGCCTTAGAAGTAGGTAGGGAAACAAGCAATTAAGTAATAGTATAATCTCCTCCTAGCAGCATAACTAATGCCAGGGGGTTCAAAGCAAAATATACTCACATCACACTTTTGGTCCAGGTCTCTGACTCACAAGCACATGAAATATAACTTCCTCCACTATCAGATACACTTAAACGAAGAAGAAACTGAATGTATGATGCACCCTGGAAGAGACTGTAGAATGGAAGTGAGGCCTGGGTAGGAAAGCTGGTGCTCTTCAAAGGAAACATGAAGTTTAATTAACTATCACGTGCCACTGTTAACATCTCGGCTGTGACAAATTTAAGATGACTGATTACTAAAATGTTCACCTTAGGGGATAGTGAGGAAACAAAGAAACTCACTATACTATTTTTGGAGCTTTTCTGAAAACCAAAAGCAAAGAGCTTATTAAATTAAATATTAATGATAATAGCAGTTACCAAGGTGGAGAGAAGACTGAGCAGGAGCATTATGGATACTGGGCATAAACTGTGCATGGAAGCCTTTGAAGAGAGGAGAACCCACAGTTTGCTTTGTGGGGTTAACAAAGCAATGGGCATGGGGTTTTGCTGCATGGTAGTCAAAGCATCTTCACTGATACCCACAGCCTCCTCCTTGGTTTCAGAGTAATTCAGTAACTCACCCAAGATTAGCCAAGCTGGGATTGGAAACCGAGCCCCAATTCCAAAACCATGCTCTTAACTTCAAAGATGCATATCATCTCCTGGATGTTTGAAAATCTTTAAAAACTATAATATTACCAACTCAGAGAATAACTTTCCTCTGATAATTTTTAAATGTTTACTATGCTAGCATGACAATCCTTGTCCATTTGGGAACCACATGGAATACAGACCATGTGGTACCAAATCTATGGCACAGGTGCCACAGATGGCTGTTTGCTCTCACTAAAAGCTCTGAAAGGTTCACCGTCACTGGCACAGGCTGTAGAATTTCTTGTTAACCATGGCTAATGGAATACAAACTACTGTCTCTCCAACCCCTGTTACAGTGAAAGTCTTCTCTCAAGTGAGACACTGTAGGGTGACATCCAGACCAAGCTCTATTGGCACAAAGGCAGAGGGAAAGATGGATGACATGGCAGCCACAATGTCCCAAGGGGCTGGGAGGTAGAAGAGGAGGCCAGATAATCACTGAGACAGACACCCTAAGAAAGCTTCTACTTGGCCCCTCTGGGACCGCAAACTCAGAAACAAAATAGGCACCCCATAGAGCCCCAGCACAGCCCCCAGAGCCTCTGAAATGACAGCACAGTGGGGCCTAAAAGAGGACTTGGAGAAGCCAAGGAATGGAGCAGTGTGACTCAGATTCTTCCTATTTCTTGTGTACCAAGCAACCAGCATGTGTGACACCCAGCAACCCCCAGCCTAGCTAGGGACAGAGTGCCATGGTGCTACCAGGAGAAGGTGACAGTGTCCATGCTGGAACAAAGGTACACATTACCCTCCCATATAGTAATTCTAATTTGATAATGGAACTCTCATGGTGCTAAAAGTCCTGTGTACAAGACATCTCCATGATGATCTAACACCTACCTGGACCACATGTTTCTGTTGAAGATCCCCAAAATCACAGCTTTAAATCCAGAGAACGTCAAAGGACCAAGGAAACATGAAGAATCAGCAGTATTTGTAAACTCTCATGTCCCTCTAGCATAGAACTCACCATTCCCTTCCTGTCATTCTCAGAACCCAACCAAGCTCCTAATACAATCCTTGTTTCCAAAATATCGCTCCACAGGGATCGATACTTTACAGTGCCATTACTTTCCCTCTGGTGTCAGAGGTACCAGCACAGATTAATCAAAAACAATCAGCTAAACACCTAGCCCACAGCAGGCAAACCTTTTCATTGCTATGTAAGCGTTCATCTTGGAATAATTTCAGTTCTGGAAATAGAAGGGAATTCATGAAGGGCTCCTCAAGAGATGCATCAGGACACTATGGCATGGCACACACTGCTAAGCATTGCTCTTATGATCTTCATGGCAGCCTAACTACTGAAAGAGAATCCAAGTAACAAAGCAAAATTTCCCCCTTACTAAACATTAAATTGTTGCCCATTGTTCATTACCATGCACTGAATGTCAGCACCAATTATTCACAGCTTTAAGGAAGGTGCATGGAATGCTGTTGAACACAGGAACATGGAGTTGAAAATACCACACTCTCATTTCTCTTCAGATCACATAAATCTTTTACCTTTTGGGCCAGTTACAGAGTAAGTCTTCATTAAATGTGGGTGGAAGTACATGAGCAAAACTAAACTCAGGAAGGTTACTGCATAATTAATGAGAAGCCCAAGCTTGCGATGCATGAAAGTCAAAACAATAATTACCCCTAAAGTACAACCACCAAGCAATATCTCTGTCTCCAACTCAGATAGCGAGGCAGTTTTTAGAAGCCAATCCACTTGTATCTAGTCAGTAATTACTATAGAGCCAACATTATGCTAGACCCTGAAGAAAGACCCAAAGAGATCTGGACCCTGCCTTCCAGGAGCTGGGTGTATACCATAAAAAGAGAGACGATGGAGAATATCTGCAATGCTATCTGGGGAAGACATCTGAAATGATAGGCGAGGATAAGGTTCAGTCACTCCATAATGGAGATATGTTGTAAAAGCAAAACAGAGCATCAAAGAAAGTGTAGGAAGGACTCTTGAAGACAAGCCATGGAGTGGGAAGAAACACAGGCTGTCTTGCTGGCTGGGAACCCTGGCTGGCAGGCTCTAGGAGGCAGGCACGCTGAAGGTGATACTGGGAGAAGTGGACCCTGACTGTGGAAGAGCCTGTATTTTGGGCAGAGTAAGGCAGCTGGGTACAACTGAGAAGCCGGGCAGAATGGCCTGGACCTCAGAGCATGGGCAGTTGCATCCAAGCCTGGGCGCATACTACAATCAACTGGAATTTTCTAGTTAGACCCCTCCACAACCTACTGGCCCAGATTCAGCAGGGCAGGAGCAGGAGCAGGAGCACAGTGTCCCAGAGGTCCACAGGTGACACCGAAGAAGCTCCGCCAGGAGGCTGATGGGGCCCATGTTAAGCAAGCAGCAGTCACCTTGAGCAGAGCGTGGAAGGTATCTGAGAAGAATAATCAGGCATCAGAAAGCGGAGTGGAGCAAAGTGAGGGGGCAGCTGGCAAACCAATGGGCCAGCTGCTGGGCTACAGGTAATAACCACACATGAGAGAGGTGGGGACTGGTGAGGCAGAGAGGCCAGGAGGAAGGCAGGAACTGAAATGTCCATTTAATGTGAAGTCACTTGATAAGAAACTCTGCGTTGAGTCAGTCTTGTCATCGGCATGTCAGTTTCCAGCCATGACTCACACATGAATCAAACCCATACGGGGGCTACAGCAGTACCTAATTAGATTTTATCAACAAGCCTTCATAACACATGAGCTTTGTGTAATTTTATGGAATTAAACATAACAGCTCAAAATTATAACGTTGCATTCAGATTCAATCACAGTTACTAATTGTCACACACTTTCTTGAATGACCTAACTTTTGTTGGTTACGCCCACCCAGTGTCAGTGATGGGCAGGAGCTTAGCTTGCTCTCCAAACTAAGGAAGATTACTTTTGCTAAAAAAAAAAAAAAAAAAATCTACCATATGAGCCTGTGGTTTCTCTCCTAGCAGCTGTGCAACAGAAACAAAAACGCATCCGCACAAGGACATAGATGAGTGTCCATGGTGGCCTTACTCATAGTAGCCCAAAACTGGAAAGAAGCCAAAATGCCCATTAAAACAGGGGAATAACTAATCACATTGCAATATATTTATATATAAATGACTCCTCATCAATAAAAAGGAACAGACTATCACTGGAACCTGGATGAATCTCAACATTAAAACACTTAGCGAAAGAACAAAGCCAATGTAATATCTCTATCTATATTTATATATGTATAGACAGTATAATATACACTGTATAAACGTATGCTGCATGGACCCACTGAAGCTCAAGGACACATAACAACAATCCACAGTGATAGTCATCAATTGTTGCCTGAGGGAACAAGAGCTCTCACTGGGATAAGAAAAATGCTCTCTGTCTCATTTTGGGAGGTGGTTCTACAAGTGTATGCAGTTGTCAAAACTCACTGGGCTTGCACCTTGAGATCTGGCCTATTGTATGCAAGTCACACCCATTTGTTCAGTCTCATGAAGGCTGTGTGACCCCAGCCTCTGATATGTAATCCTTGTCTCTCGAACATCACAATGCACCATCCAGGCCCTAGAGTCCACAGTGAGATAGCTTCTATGAACAGGACCCAAGTCCATCCTTGAGTTGCTCGATACAACCACTAAGAACCTGACAAGGCCCAGGCCCAGGGCTGAATGCCAGGCCAGCCTTTGGTATCCAAAGTACCAGCGGTAGTAGGCAAGCACAGCAATCACATCCAACAGGATCTACAGGTATCTGTGCTCAGTGCAAAAGGGCTGCTATGCTGAAGTCTTAGGCTCCAGTGAGTGTCTCAAAGTGAAGACAATACTCAGGATATTTAGCCTCCAAACCCAGTCCTGCTCCAAACCTAAGCTCTCCTTTCCAAGGGCAGCTCAACCTAAGAACTACATACAAGCAGCTGCAACATGGGGCTGCTCACCTTAACTAGCATGCTTATGGCAGTGACCTTAAGTACATCTAAAACAAGATCATTATGCTCCAAAGAAAAATAGTGTTTAGGGTTTTTGCCTGAGTTCAATGCTCTGCTTGCAAGAACTCATTACTTGGATTGACAGACATTCAAGTATGCTAACTGCTTTGGTTCTTTCAAGACAGATCTTGATTCATTGAATAAAGAGGGACTCCCAGAATCCTTCAACTTGCCAAAATTATTAATTCCATGCAGACTAAAACACAGGGTGATAGTGAGGGGGAAGGGCATCTCATCAAACCTTTCACCAGCTGGTCACCAAGAGGGTGTGAACATGTTGCCCCCACCACCCCCTTACCACCTCCCACCCCACCCACCCCCACCCCACACATGGCACTTGGCCACCAATCCATCAGCACCTCTCAACCGGAGCCTGCTGATGGACAATTGTACCAGCTGGCCAGCCCTCCCTGAAACGCCACCCCAAACTCATGCTGATACAATCTGTCCCAAATTTGGCAGCCAAGGAAGCAGCCCCTGCCAGCACTGGAAAGAGAAGAGGAGTGTACTCTGTCTGGCTCCACAGCAAGAAAACAAAGAACAGGAATGAGCTTCCCCCACTCCACTCAACTCCCAAAAGAGAGGCCACCAACCTCCTGGCTTTGCTCCTCTCTCCCGGCTCAGACTAGCAGGGGGGCTTGGGGACAGGACCCCTAAGGTTGAGGAGAAGGGAAGATATCACTTCTCACTCCAATCAAAGTCACAATCCAACCCACTTCTCTTGTCCTGAGTCACTTGAGAGATGCAAGGGAGCCCACGGATATGGTGACAGTGACTCCTGGGAGACAGAAGGCAAACAAAAAACACAGAATCCCATTTAGGTCAGAATTTCAGATAATAAGCACCTGTTTTGTGCATCTCAATCATATTTGGAACATACTTACATTAAAAACATAATCACTGTTTACCTGAAATTCAACTTAACTAGATGTCCTCATCACAACCTGGCACTCTTACCCCTACCAATAATTGGGTGGGACGACTACCTTCTTCCTCCCCTTGCTCTCTACAGGAGGTGACATGGTATGCTGAAGAGAAGGCACGACTCTGAAGCCTACCAGGGTTCCCATCCCAGCAGCACCATTTCCCAGCTGGAGGATGCTAGGTAGAAGATCAAGCCCTCCAGAACTGTCAATTCTTCGTATATAAAACAGAAATAGCAATGGAAGACACAACATCTGTGAATAAAACTGACCAAAACAATAGCATCTATAAAGAGGGACTTTGATCATCTTGCTGCCATTAAGCGGATTATCATTCTTCTTGTTCTGTCCCACAGGGAACCTGAGGCACAGTGGACTTCAGCACTTAAACTAAGCCACATGGCTCGGATGGGACCAAGTGTAGAGGCAGCAGGTGTGGCTCCTGTGTGTGATCCTTGTGTTTTAGTTTCCCAAAGAGCTGGGATGACAGGAGTGCACCATGCCTCAGAGACGGTATACCAATGTGATCCCCAGCATCACATTTAAACAGCGGAAAAGGGATCTCAGAGGGAAGCCAGAGAACTCAAGGCAACAACATTCACAAAAAGAAAACCCTGTCATTAACATCAAGGAGGTAAAAACACATGAGTAGGGCTAGGAGGAAGGCCAGCACATCAGAGGGAAACATTTTTTTTTTCTTTTCTAAAGGGAAAGCAAGTGAGTTTGCAAAAAAGTGAAAATATGAAGATAGTCAAAAAAGAAACATTCGCTCTCTTTTTGAGTTAAAGTTGACTGGATTTCCTTCCATGGAGAACAAAACAGCAAAGAACCAATACACAGAGAAGGAGAGATCCAGTCCAGGAAGTTCAGCAGCCAACAATAAGACTAATAGGGAAGAGGGCCAGCGGTGAACCATTAAAAAATGTAAAGTGATGTTTACCAGAACCGAAAGATACTGGTTTCCAAGCGTGGGACAAAAGTTCTCAAGAAACAGACAGCAATGGCCACTTCTGGACAGCAGGGGAGACCCACAGAAGGTACGCGGGGAGAGCTGTTGTCCTGCTCTTTAGAAGCCTTTTAGTGACACTTGTCTTCTCTAGGCGAGTACATCTACAGGATTCTGCTAATAGAAACCGAGCAAGGATTCAGAGTACCAGGTCCCAACTAAAACGCCCAGCGAGTCATTCATTAAGGATCACCTAGTGGTACGTGTAATTTCATGCTCTTTGATTAGACCTCAATAAAAGTGAAAAAAAATATGTTGAATTCATGCAATGGAATGTTATTCAGCCACCAAATATAACAAAAAGTTCAGAGTAAATATAGTAAAAGAGTAACATTACATATGACATGATCTGCCTCTCGCTGTCTCCCCCATCTCTATCTCATCTCTGTCTCTATCCCTATCACTCTATCTCTACCTCCACCTCCACCTCCACCCTATCTCTATCTCTATATCACTCCACTCTATCTCTATATCACTCTGTCTCTCTCTCTCCCTCTCCCTCTCCCTCTCCCTCTTCCTCCCTCTGTACTGGGGCATGAACCCAGGGTCCCCACAGAAGTAGCTACATCCCCAGAACCCTTTTGGATTTTTTTATTTTTCTGACAGGATCTCACTAGGTTGTCCAGGCTGGACTCCAACTTGCAAGGCTCCTCCCTCTAGAACGGCAGATTTTTTTATTAAACATAAAACAAACACAGGATGGGTGACTTAACCTGCCGAGAATAGAGTTCACCCCACTGAGGATGTGTTCAAGAGAGGCACTGAGTAAAACCAAGGGCTGTGCACTCCTGAAAATTGGTCTAAAACCATGACTCATGCCGATCCCCACATCCTTGCGCCTCTCCTACCCATACTACATTATCAACATACACTGAGGATTGACTCGGTGCCAGTTACTATGCTGAAGACTTCAACTAGATTTATCCCATAGGCCTGCACAACTGTGCTGTAGAGGAGACAGCACCATAAATCTCCACCTTACACATGAAGAAAGTGAAGATCCCAAAGTCTAGGTAACTACCCCAAGGTCACACAACTAACAAGCTGAGGACCCAGGTTGAAACCCAAGCCAGGGGACCCCAGAATCCATTCCACAGCCAGAACGAGGTCAGCTGACAAGTAAGCCTCACCTCCCAGTGCCCACTGAACTCTGCCCAGAGCTCACCTCACAAAACCAATGGCCTGAGACATTTCCTGGCATGACCACATCCTGAGATGTTCATCATAATTGAATCATGGAAAGATTTTCAAAGTACTTCAGAGATGTAATGAGTTTGCATTCAATTAGATCCTTCCTTCATTGGGAGAATCAGAAAGACTGATTTCCTTGTGGGACCAGAAGGAGGGCTTCTCATGGTCTGTCTCGGGACCACTTTGTGGTGTCCTAGTGACATAAGCCACATACTCTAGGGTCCAGCAGCTTCACTGAGGCAGTAGACAGATCTCCCAAAGCAGATCTCCACGCTCATTCAACCCTTGCTTTAAAAATATTTTTTGAGGGACTGGGGAAGATGGCTCAGCTGTCTAAGCGCTTGCCTAACAAGCACAACGACCAGGGTTCCATCTCCAGTACTGAATGCCATACTCGCCTGAAACCCCAGGCCTGCTGAGCTGGCCACCAAGACCAGACATGGCAGCACATGGCTGTAATCCCAGTGCTGGAAAGGCTGAAACAGGAGGATCACTAAGAGTCTAAACTACAGTGAGACCCTATACCAAATAAATAAAAGATTTTTAATTATTTTTTAAATAAATAAAAATATTTTTGAGTGCCAGTGACACTGCAGCCCCTTTATCAGGAACAGGACACAAGAGTGAAAAAGACAGCCTCCATGCTTCCAGTGCTCCTGCCTAGGGAGGGAAGAGGACACGCAAAGGAGCCGACAGCCATGGACGCTTGTCCAAGGCTTATTAGTCCTGTCCTGCGGGGGGTTCAGAGGTCAGGCAGGGAAGTCTTCCTTAAAAAGCAAACAACTGTCGATGGTAAGGACCTGGCTCCCAGAGAAGGAATAGCGTGAGTGAAGCCCGGGTGCAGGGGCCCAGGTCCATGGGAGAAGGTAATGCTCCTTTTCCAGGGGTCAATACCTGACCTCCCATCCAAACCCGCATATGGCCAGGAGGGTCCCTATTCCTCACCAGGGGCTGCTGGCTCTGGTCTGGAGGGAGGGGCTCCCTGAGGGGCACCATATGAGATGGGGTCCCAATTAGGATGCTCTGCTTTGATTCACAAACACGGGGTGACAGAGAGGGAGAGTTCATGCACATACTTAGGCACCAAGAGGCCTCAGACAGATTGCATCTTTAAGAAGTGAGGGCCCATCCTGAACCTTCAATTCATCCTGTGAACATTTGTTAATTTACTGCCTACAACCAAACCTATATTTATTGAGAGAGTGCCTATGGAACAGGCATAATTCCCTAGTGTCTATACAGCTATGCTTTTCATTGTTTTTGCAATACTGGGGATTGAACCCATGGCCTTTGCACTGAGCCTCAACCATAGATATAGATAGATATAGATATAGATGATATAGATAGATATAGATATAGATATTTTAAATTTTGAGACAGGGTTTCATTAAGTTGCCCAGTCTAGACTCAAATTTGGGATCCTCCCCTCTCAGCCTCTTAAGTAGCTGGGATTATAAGCCAGACTCTGATATGCTTTTAAAGACTGTCATCAATGATGCCCTACCTACCCCCTTGCTAGGGCCTCTCTCTCCTGTCCATCTTTCTCCTTCCACCTGCCTCTCCAGCATACCATATGTCCTAGTATATAATTCATCATATGACTCTGCTAGAACGGCAGCCCCACCAGGGCAGGAGCTTTGGTTCTCTTTGGTCACTGTCTCATCCCCAGGGCCAGACCCAGGCCTGGCACCCACAGGCGGGCACTGCCAATAACTGTACCAGCAATGTGTGACTTAGGAGGAGGAGGACCAGCCAGCACGGCCACTGAGGACGAACCTTTAGGACCAGGAGGACCGCTCTTTCCTTCTATTCCTCTGAGCACCCCAAGGCCAGTCAGACACACAAAACCAGCATGGATGCAGCCTGCTTTTCCAGGTAGATTATGCAAAGAATAAAGCCTACAGCTACACAATCATCACAGGAGACAGAAGAGGTCTATCTGGTGGGAAAGTGTTTCAAAACATATAAAGCCATGTTTTTCTCAATAATACCAGGGAGCTCAGGCACCCCTCAGATGCATGTGTTCCTCCCTATCAGATCATGGATGTCCTGCCCTACAGAGTTCTTTGTGTGTCATTACAAACTGTTGGGCAAATTCAAAGCCTCAATCTATTTAAAGGTTATATCCAGGCAATGACTGTATGTCTCTTCCTCTGTCTCAAATACAATACTAATTCGTTTTCCCCTCATTTATGCACTTAACAGATATATATTTTTTTTCCACCCTCCTGAAACTAACTCACTTAGCTCTAGGACTGTCGTAGTCGATTTCTTCCCAAGAAGACCAGAGCTTCAGAAACTAAGAGAGGTTTCCAAAGAAATGCTAGAGCAAAACAAGGAAAAGAAAAGGAAAAATCTATTATGCAGAGGTGAGTGTGAAGACACTCAGACAGGCACACACACACACACACACACACACACACACAAGGATACACACATGCACACACTCCTGCTCCTCAGATGCACAATTCTCCCACATGGCCCAGTGGCTGTGCCCCTTTTGCTGGGTGATGCAGCGGCAGAAATCAAGCGCAGGGGCTCATGATCCAAAGCCAAAGTCAAATGTGGGATTAAAAACTAAGACACCCTGACAGCAAAGGTCAGCTTCTAGCTGTACTAGCAAATGAAGAAGGCGTTTGTCTCCCTGGCATTTGTTCTCCTTTCTCTAAAAGGCACAGAAGCATTAAGCAGCCAGGACTGGATTTATCCTCACACCCTTCCCAGTATGGCTGGAGGTCAAAGGACTTGCAGCTGATCGTGGGGGTTGTAAGCAAAGCAGCTCTCTGGACTCCCTGGACCCCTTGTCTGAGCCATAGTGTTCTCTGCAGGGCTGGTCACTGTTCTTCCATCTCAGTGGGGCTCTTCTCCCCCAAGGAAAGCAATAATTACTGGGGTGCCCACAGGAAAGCCCAAGGTCTCATTATGTGGTGTGGGAGCCATCAAGAAGGGGCAAGGGGTGGAAAAGAAAGACAGCTAGCTTCTTTCTGCATCCTCCAACAAACCTCCCCCAGCCACTGCTAGCTGCCACTGTCAACCCATTCAATCTGAGTCCTCTGGCTCCACATTTCTCCTCATTGGGGCTAACAGGAAGAAGGCCCTGGCCCTGGCTAGCGGCATCCTGGTGCTTTGCCCAAGAAACACACCATGAGTTTTCTCTCTCTCCTACCCTTAGCTACAGTCACTTTACATTCACAAATAAGGTTTATACAGTAAGACAGAACCTCCTCTGCAAACAGGGAAGAAGACAGAGTCCTGATTCTGAGTGAAAATTTTCTGATCCAAGAAAAAAAAAAGCAATACAAGTACAAGTACTAATAAAATCAAGTAAAGTCAATACATAGAATGTTAAAGGAAAACTAAATGTGCCTTTCCCCTGCCTCTTCCAAATCTACAGCTTGGACACACCTGCCGGAAGCTGCACACCCTTCCCCAAACAAAAAGATTCTGTGAGATTAAATGTCTGATCCACACAGACCCAGCCTACCCAACAGCTAATTCTTGCTTCAGAGCACCATTGCCTTGAGATTAAGAACGCAGCCCACTCCCCTCCAGGACACTCAGAGTACCCGTGACTGATTGCCAGAAGAGGGGTGCTCATTCCAGAGTCTGTCGCCAAACAGGCCTCACCTCTGCAAAGGAGAGGAGGTGGTAACCACCAAAGAAAGCCCCTATGTTTTAGGCTCTGCTCTCTAAAACCAAAGGGCCCATTTCCCTACTCTTCTGAACCTGAAAGGGCATTACAACTTGCTTTGGCCAATTAAATGTGGCTGAGGTACCATGTGTTGGGTCCAAAGTTAGGGTCTCTAAAGGTCTTGAAGCTCCACCCTGGGCCTCTGAGCACTCGTCCACTGCCTAGGTGACAATCCCAGGTGCCCCATGTGGAGAGTAGCCAGCACCAAGCCCTAGACCTCCCATTCCCCCAAGGCTGAGGGAGCTGCCCAGAGACTACAGCTTCATGAATGACCCCAGCCAGGCCAGCAGAATAGCCACCTAGCTGATCCTAGCCAAGCACAACCATAAGAAATAAGTTGTTGGGCTAGCATAGCTCAGCAGTCTATGTGCCTGCCTGTCAAGCACAAGAACTGGGTTCAATCCCTGGTACCACATGCTGTGCCAGCCCCAGGTTCCTGGGTGCACTGTGCCAGCCACCAAAACTGGGCATGGTGGCACATGCCTGTAATCCCAGTACTGGGGAGGCTGAGACAAAAGGATCACTACAAGTCCGAACTGCATAGAAGACCCTGCACCAAATAAATAAGTGAATAAAAGATTAAAAAACAAAATTAAAGAACTATGACCTTGAAGAAGGAAATGATAACTCTTTATGACCCAATTAATCATATTAATGCAGCCTTAGCTTTAATTCAACACAAGTGCCTAATTCTCTACCGTTTTGAGAATTATCACTCAGCAATGAACTCTAAGCACACTTTGTACAGCTGCCTGTGGTTTTGTCTGAATCCTTTCATCAAAGACAGAGCAGAGAAGAGCAGCTGATTTCTCATGGTGTTAGGACCTGGCTTCTCAGTGTCAGCCCCTGTACTTTAAGGTGGCTTCTTACCACACTCCAAGGAGCATGGGAACTTCCTGTATGTCCAGGAAGTTGGGGCTGACTGCTGTATATCAGCCACCCAGCGCCTGTTACACATTGCATGGGGCTGTGGCTCCAGAACAAACGTCTGGGCAAATATCCTGGTTACCCTACCCAAGTTCCTATACCTACCTCAGTCACCATGCTCAATATGCTTTAGAGGAAACATCCCTCTGTTAGCCACTATAATTCTTTGTTTTCACAAAGAAAGGGACGTCAAGACATACGACCCAGGCCTAGTCAGCTAGCATACTGCTTCCCCCACCCCCAGCGCTCCCAGCATGGATGCTATTAGATGTGTTCAGCATCTCCAGAGATGGCCCCGAGTCCCAAGGCCAAGTCCGCCTGTACTGTGGAAGCAGCTGCCTGCAACGTGTGGAGGAATCTCTTGCAGATGGAGTCACGCAGGAAGAGCTGGGCCAGGAGACAGACAGAGCCAGGGGTCATGCTGTCCTCTGATCCACAGTCGGGGCCACCTGATTCTCTGATCCAGGGAACCTAAGGTCCAGAGCTACTTTGGCGCTTGTACTCTGATGGGCTAATCCATCTCCTTTCTCCCTGATGGCAGAGTGGATTAGGCTTCCTGCCACTGATAACACCCTTGCTG
This sequence comes from Ctenomys sociabilis, assembly GCA_004027165.1. Lineage (NCBI taxonomy): Eukaryota > Metazoa > Chordata > Mammalia > Rodentia > Ctenomyidae > Ctenomys > Ctenomys sociabilis. The sequence continues at coordinate 28,044 of PVKA01005447.1, read as the reverse complement.
ATACAAAGAGACCAAGGGGCATATTTTCATGATATACTCTTTATACTACTTGAATTTCATACCAGCCTATAACCTACTTCATTTAGAAAGAGGTTACGTGAAGAAATAACAGGGTCCATTTAAAAACAACATACAAAATACATTCTGAAATGATAAATCAGCCTTAACAGCATTAAGGCTCCAAGTTTTCTCTGCCTAGACTGTGCAACCAAGCATACCAACTGCCTGCTCCAGTTTCTGTTCTCTCCTCACTTGCAGTAACAGGACCCCAGTGTTTAGCTGGGTGTATCACTGCACACCGGAGGGACCACGCATCCCACCCTTCCTTGCCATTACATGTGTTCATATGAATAAGATCTAGCAGTGAAATACATGAATGGTGAGGCAGGGTTTGAAGGGAAGCTCCTTTCTTCCTGTTATGTCATTGTCTAGAAGACAGGTATGATAACCAGAGCTCTAGCAGCTACTTTGGGCCAGAAAGATAAAGACTACCTTTCAGGGGAAAGCAGTGAGCAAAAATGGAGCCTAGATCCCCAGTGACTACAGAACTTTCCCAGCCATGGTCTCTAGAATTCTTCTATAGGAAAGGGATCTTTCTAGTGTAAGCCAGTACTTTCAGTCAGTGCCTCTCAGTCAAATATAGTCCCAGCAGATATATACCACCAAAAGAAAAGTGGCAGGAAACACCATCACTGCAGCTGGTTGCCAAGGAGATGACCACAACACACACAGATTCCAGAGAAAAACCCACTCAAATGAACCTAAGAGATACTCCTTTCCCATTTCTGGTCGAGTCCCCCTTGGCCCACAAGCCATAAAGGGGTGCCAGACTCAGCAGCCCCAGAGAACCCAGCCATGCAACACAATTCCTCATAGGCTTGGCCCTCACTGACTGCCTTCACTGTCAGCTGAGCCTCCAAGTTCTCCAGTAGAACCAGCCTATTCTCTATCATTCCCCATCTCCTCTTCCAGAAGTCAAGGCCTCATTGCTGCCTGGAGACTGTCCTACAGCAGACCACTCCTGTCTCCACTGGGAACACCTCTGCAGAAGCCCCATCAGTCTAGACAACAAAGTACCAACTGCTTCCCACAAGCCTCCAGGTCATCCCCGTCCAGGTCTCAGCCCACCTCTCCAGTGTAGCTTCCCAGCCACAGCAGTTATCAGCCCTTTGGCTCCTACATCCTGAGGTATTGTTCCCTCGACCTGGAATTCATTTCCTTGCCCTCTCCCTTCTTCTGTCCAAAGCCTTCCCATCTAAGCTGCATCCACAAAGTCCTGTCTAACTCTCCAACTAAAGGTAACCTTGCTGTCCCTGAGTTCCCACACCCTGCATTCACTACATTTCTGACACATTCTGAACTGCCTCATGACTACAGACAAACCCAGCACCCCCTCCTAAGCAGACCCACGAAAAGCAAGATTATATCTGGCTTCCCCACATCCTCTCTAACAATGACCTGTGCATGTTACACACACACTCAGTGCTAATGGAATGGCCTCTTCTCCAGCTCCCACACTCCAAGCAGCCGCCCTCCAAGAAAGAGTAATAGCTACTCTCCAAACAGAACATACGTGTGACCATCTCTCTAAAATCACACCAGTCCTTAGCTAGGCTCTGATTACTGTCTCTTCTCCCCACTTGTGTGTAACTCAACATTAAAAAGCAATGATATGCAATTCAACAGCAGCCTTTCCACAAAGCACTTGTGTTAATGACACATGCACATCTGGCCTTGACACACAAATGCTAAAGGATAAAACTAAACCAATTCTGACTCTGCCCCTGTGCAGTAACTAAAAGCATCTTTCAAAAGAGCTGACAATAATGCCTTTTAATGGGATCAGTACCAAAATGCATAAGAAAATGATGTCAGGTACTCTCTATTATTTAAACTGCTGCCAAAATACTGAGATCTGATGAGTTTCCAGCAATGATAAACACTCAATTAGGTTACCAAAAAACAGGGGGGGGATGTTAAAGTCTTTGGGATTGATCCATACTCCCATATGTTTGCATTTGGTGGACCACTGCCCTGTCTAATGGCAAAAATGCCTCCCACAAGTCCCTGCCAGTCCTGAGATAATTCACACACAATATACAGTCCAACAAATTCCATGTGCATCAAGTTTTAAACTCCAGATCATATCTGCCAAGCAATGGAAATCCAGCTTCCCGCTTTTCTTCTGAAAGGGCCAAGGAGCATACAAGAAGGCCTTGTTTTCCCAGCTAATGTCTTCCCACTTCTCCTGACCAACCACAAGTGAACCTGACAGTGCAACCATCTTCTTCTCCAGGACAGACCGACCAGTGTTGGAAATTAAGATCACCATCCCTTACAGGGTAAACAGTCATTGGAGATGGCAGCCACCAGGGTTGCACTGATGAGCACAGACAGCTCCCTCCCCAGATGTCCTGCATCCCAGCTCCCAGGCCCTGCCCTTCCTGTCCAGCATCCCTGTGACCATGACCCTAACCTTGCCTACTGACTCAGCTCTGTGCTCAGCCTCACAACTGTAGGCAGCCTCTGAGCAGAGTCTACTTTTGACAAGCACCAGCTCACCCTTTGTTAACCATGCTCCCCATCAGAATGATAACCTTGAGCTTCAATTGCACAGGGCAACAATCCCAGAAGCTCTTCAAACTCTTGGTACCAATTCCTACCCCACCAATGGCACTTCAACACTCCACCCTTCAAGATGTGTGGTGGTTCATGTTACCCACGCTGGCATAGGGCTGAGGATGAAAGCTCCTGGGTGATTCTGATATGCAGTCAGGGTGGGGCCCACTGCACCAGAGGGGGCAATTTCTCCAAAGCTAGGGAGCTTCTTGGAACTGAACTGGCAGGGAAGTCAGGCCAACCCACCTCACATTGAGAAGCTAAATTCCTTTTTTTTTTTTTTTTTTTTTTTTTTT
>PVKA01005447.1:0-25029 GCA_004027165.1 Ctenomys sociabilis | reverse complement strand
AACAAGTTTCTTTCCTAGTCTCAAATTGCAAACTTCTGCCCTTGAGCATCTCTCCTGGAACACCATCCCTTTTGTGACCTGGAGAACAGAGCAAGAGTCAGATCCATCACAAGCCCTGAGAAGACATTTCCTAAGAATTTGTCAGGAGACCTCCCCAGCGAGGGGGTAACAGCAGCAGCAAGCTCCTAAGTCAAGCCTGGCTCCATCTGAAGGGTCCACCACAAAACAAAGTGCATGTAGTGGTTGATAAATTATGCCAATTTCAGAACATAAAAACCTAACTAAATAGGCTCAGTAATTGCACACCCTATGCTTTGGAGGCCCCACCTAGAGTGACTCATCACTAAAAGGATATAAAAAGGAACTGAGGAAAGATGGAGCGTTCCATTTCCTCAGAGGAGCTCCAATCTGCCCAGTCTGGTGGACATCATCTCCTGGCCTCTAGTGCAGACTCTTCCATGGGTCCCACCTTGGATCTGTCAGCCTTCCTGTACAGACTTACCACACAGACCCATCGGCCTCCTGATATGGACTTGATCCTGTGGTACAGCTGTTCCTCTAGCAAAACCCTGACTGATACAGTGCCCCCCCCCCCAGGAATCACCTACCTGGAGCACCAGGCTGTCCAGGGAGCATTCCAAGATCCAGCCAGGGCCCCAAAGCACAGGCCATAGACCTCCAGATATTTACATTGGCTTTGGGCATCAGAATACTCTGTCACAAACACTGCAGCAAGGACTGTAAAATTATTCTCTAAAGGGCCAGACAGCAAATACTTGAGGCTTTGTGAGTGCAATCTCATTGCTGCTACTCAACTATGCCATTGTGGTACAAAAGCAGCTATACATACTGTGTCAACAAATGGGGTCACATTCATTCCAGAAAAACTTTATGTACAAAAATGGGCATTGGAACTGAGACCAGGAGTGTGGCTTGCATGCCTCTCTGCTAGACAGAAAGCATCTCTTACCCCTTTCTTAAATTCCTAGCATTTATGGACAGGTGGACAGATAGAAGATGAGCCAATCATCTTAATAGAATATCTGTTATGCATCCACTTGTTCCTATAGAGATATATGAAGTTATTGTGACTTTGGAGAACTCAGAACTAGTTGGCCTAAATCCATTCTTTTTAATCTTCTGCCCCAAACAAGGACAAACAAAGATGCCCAAGGCAAGAGACAGGTGGAGCTACAAGCAGAGTCACCCTGCAGGGCTGGACAAGGTAGACACCAGAGGCAGGAGGCAGGGGCAAGGAGGCCAGCAGCCAGCCACTCCCACACTGCAGCCTGAAGACAAAAGCAGGGAAGGAGGAGACAAGAATGAGAAGAAGCAGGGGAAATAGTGCTTAGGGTCACCCCAAGTGCCCAGAATACATGGGGGCACTTTCACCAACACAACTGCTGGTATTGCCCATCACCGGGAAGAGAAGGTATTACATATCATTTCTTCCCCCACTGTTTATAATGCCATTGGAAATCAGAAGCATGAAATTGAAAAGAAAAAACACAATAATAGCAATCTGTGTCCTTCTTGAGTGCTTCTCATGCCTTTCTTCCTCCCTCATCTTGCCACCCCTACCTGTGGCAAGACTCGTTCTCCCAGCAGTCTGGATCAGGAGTTAGGCAGCGCTGTACTGGAAGACCCTGGTCTTATAGACACATGCTGCACAGGAAAAGGGGAAGGTGAGGGGACACAACTGTCACCAAAGCACTTCCAGCACACAAAAGCCACCAGTGTTTGGGAGCCAGGAGTGCCAGTTCTATTAACAGTCACCAAGCAGGGGCTCAGAATTTTGTGGTTCAATCCCCAGATCCTCATGCCTTACCAGACCTGCCCTTAAGGTGTCCTGAGAAGACCAAAAGATCCTTCTAAGAGTCACCAGAAAACCAGAAAGGGGAGGTTTCATCTGCCATATGAGGTCTTCAAGTCAGCATCATGACTTAGAGAACCCTAAAGGCCCCCTCCTCATTGAGTAGTAGAGCTTATGTGAGTCTATCTTGAAATACCTCATCCCCAGAAAGCAGCATGGCAAATGTGGCCATGCCATGGACCCTGGAAAAGCCACAGATAATGGCTAGAGAAGGACCCTCCCCATACCTTCCTGAGCTACATTACACACTCATCTTGTCACAGGGAATCCCTGGGGCAGGTAGCTCAAAGACCTACTGAGCTTCTGTGATTGGCAGAGAACTTCCCAAGGTCTTTATGTTAAAGGCTCAGTCCTCATGCTACTCAGTTATAGACTGGAACGTCCAAAATCTGAAGGCATAATAAGCTTTTTCTTTACAATTTATTGGCTGAGAGACTCTCCTCATAGTGCTGAAAAGCTTGCTGACACACAGGCTAATACCCTTCCTGCCCCTCTGCTGAGCATCTAAGGGCAACCTTAGCACCTATGTAGACAAGCATCATTTTCCCAGTTATCTCACCCCCCATGCAAAATGTGAAAACCTTCAGAGTAGAACTGAGAAGGCCTTAGGGCTCTCTGGACCCCCCAAATCCTTAAAAAGCAAGCCTGAGTGAGAAGCTCCCCATTAGGTAATGGCCCCCAAACTCCTGGGGTATTGGGACTGCTCAGAGTGACGCTGGGATGGGGCTGGCTCAGTCCTAGCTTTCTCTAGTTCTCTCCCTCGCCATCCCTGTAAGTTCATCTCAGAATTCTTATTTTCTCCCAGTCTGATAAGGAAGACAATCACAGCTTGGGAAGACAGCCCTCTGGGGGCCTCATCAGAGCCCATGAGCCTACTCCTTTCTTCCACATCACTTCATGCACTGTGCCCATGGCCAGCCCACCTCAGTGCAGTCCATCGCCTTCTCAACGATGTGAGACATCTCCACTGAGACACATCAGACTTCCCTATCTCTCACAAGAAGGAAAAGAGGGGCAGCAATTATTTCTCAGTACCAAGTCTAAAGGACCAAAAAATGTAAATGCAAGGATTTCCAAAACTCTAGTTTAGTGCCTGCTCCCTGCCCCTGACCTTCACCCTCTCATATGTACTCCAAAGTAAACCCTCCCACTGGCCCTGGCTGAGATTTCCTCCTTGAGCCCTGCGTGCTACCATCTAAGCATATCCCTCCCACATAGCACCTCTCCATAGCAGTGGGGAACAGCTGGCCCCCAGCACCAGAGGCCACCGTTGGCGACCCTCATTAGCTTCCACTGGGGAGCCAGTTATTTGGAGAAAACATGATTCACCATTTGCAGCATAGAAGGAGACTTGGCCAAGAGCTCTTCCAAAACAATCACTCTGTCATAAGAAACCAGCTCCCCGCAGGATCAAATAATAGGCGTTAAATTGCTTTTTCATGCCTAAAAGGAAGATTCTGGATCAGTAGGCAGTTCTATAGCCACATTTATTCCACAGGAGTGCTGCTCCTTCAGAAAGAATGCACGCTGCAGTAGAAGACCCCTGTTTGGTTCAAGCTTCACTGAAGAGATGCGTCATCCAGAACACAGAGAATTAAAATGCTAATCCACCATATTCCATCCCTTTCCCATTCATCCAGACATCTTTTGGGAACATGAATGCTTTCTCCTCACATGAAAAGATGTCCAGTTACACCCTGAAGTTTACCATTGAGTGTTATCCCTGGGTGAACAAAACCTAAGAGAAACACTTCACAGCTGCCTTAAATGAGAAGCTCCATGCCCACCCAGGCTGTCGTTCGTGCCTCTCGACATGCAGAGCCCTCACTGAGCCCAACAGACCAATGATCTTATTCATCATGAGTCACCTACAGATCAGGAAGACCAAGGAGCTTGCCCTAGGTTACCCAGCTCAATACTGGCAGCCCCTGGCTCCACATCTGGGTTTGGTCCTAGTTCTGAGGCTATCTAGTAATTTTCAGTTCTGAGTAAGTCATTTGCACACCCACTTGCGTCTGGTCTGTAAACAGAGGCGGTTGGACCAGATACCATGTTGTGTAAACTTGTCACTTTGGCATTACATTTTAAGGATAGGAGCCCTCTGGCTCAAAGGCTGGCTCTGCTCACAGAATGCTGCTAAACAATTCATTTACAATCACTGTGCCTGCAAAGTGGGAGAGAATCATGTATACATGCTTTGCATGACCTTTATAGGAGTGTGAAAATTAAATTAGATGGCCAATTTAGAAGAGCATCTTAAACACAAAAAGGGTTCAATAAACATCGGGCATTATAACCATCTCAAATCTTTTCCAGCTTTAACATTGTGTTTTTCTAGAATTCTAATAGGCAATGATGACTATCTTTTTTTTCACCCTTAATGGTAGCAGCTCTCCCTAGTAGTTCTATCTCTTGATTCAGATGTAAGTCAAGGTCAGAACCAGAAAAAAGAAAGACAATTACTGAGAACTGAGAATTGGAGAGTAATTTAAAGAATCTGGAGAAAAACAGACAAACTCTGAAAGAAATCATATAAGAAGAACTGATTCATACTTTCAAGATACTGCTAATAAGAAAAAAAAAACTGTGAATATATTCCTTAATGTATTTAAAATACACATGTCCTTTGTCCCAGGAATCCCTCTCATGGGAACCCTTACTTTGAGGAACAAGTATATATTATGTAATCATGTCACTATAGCATTATATATTACAATGCATAAACACACACAAATATTTGCATAGGTGACTAGAAGAACAGGTTAGGAGCACTGCACAAATGCCTGTGCAAGCTACAGGAGACCTGGTCAATCAGCTCAGAGCCAGTTTTCTTCTTCAAGATATTTCCTCAAAGCCTCTCAGGTCTAGGTCACATAAGTATGATGGCTTGGATTCAAAATGTCCCCCCAAACTCACACTGCCAGGTGATGGACTTCTGGAGAAGTGGGAGAGAATCATGTATACATGCTTCTGGTTGGAACCAGAGGGGACTGACTTCATTGAGTGGACCAATCCACTGTTGAGCCCTAAGTCAATGGCATTATTGGAAGGTGAAGGAAACAGAGAAGTGGGGTCTGCTGGAAGAGTGTGGATGGTGGGATGGGACCTTGGATGTGCTCAACCCCTGGCTTTCTTCTCTGGCTTTCCCACTCTGCTGTCTAACACCCATGAAGTAAGCAGCTCTCCTCTCCCACCATATTTTTACATCTATTTTAATATTTTATCAAAATATTAAAAACAATGGAGCCTGCTGACCATGGACAGAGACCTGTGAAACTGTAAGTCCTCTCCATCCCCCTGCAAAGAAAACCCATTCTTCCTTTAAGCTCTTTATCTCAGGTATTTTGTCATGGTAACAGAAAGCTGATGGACACAGGAAGCAATGTCTTTAGGAAACCTAGCACTGTCACATCTTGACTGTTTTTACACATTGTACGTGAATAACGAAACAACATTCTTCAATGGCACATACTCAAGGGAGACACTGGTGATTGCTGGGAAGCAAAAGGGCTAGGCAAGGGGGTGTTGTGTCTTTTTAAGATTGTATCTGAGACTATAACTCCTCCCACTATGACTATAGGTGATAACTCCCAAGTGTACCAGACCAGAACTTCTGGGCCTCAACACTACCAACACCTCGCGCATTCTTCTTTAGCTGATGTACCCTGTCCTGAGCACTACAAGATGTTTAGGGGCACCTTTGGTCTCTACCCACTAGACACACAGCCAAGTTAACCAAATATAACAAGTGTCCCCAGGGGAAAAACTGCCTCAGAAGCACTGCCTCAATACATATAATTCCAAGAGAAGTCCAGGCAATTAGCAATCATAATAGTTCTCAGGGCACCTGGGCTATACGGGTATTCCTCATTTAATGACCTACCTATTTAACAATGCTTGGACTGGGGCACACTGTTTGCATTTGGACTTAGGACCTGTCTTTTTTTTGGTACAATTCTGTCTCAGGTACTCTTCTCTCATTGCTGGTACAAATATCCGACACTCAAAATGAAGGAAGGAAGGGTTTATTTAGCTCAGTTACTGGGGGTTTTAGTCCATACTCAGCTGGCTCAAAGGCAGAGCAGCACATGGCAGAGAACAACCTTTCACAGTGGTGGCAAAGAGCAAGAGAGCAAGGGAGGGGCAGCACCAGCTCAAGCCCCCAGCTTCTCTTCTCTTCTTATATTATAATGCACATTATCTGCCCCAGGGCAGGTGCAGCATGCACACCCACAATAATCAATCACAAACTCCAGAAGCCACCCCATGACAGCACGAGGTTTCGGGGGAACACCGAGACACAAACCATAACAAGTTCTGTACATCCTGTTTATAGAGCCTCACTGTCTCTTTTATAGAGAATTTATACAGTAGTGTAATTTTTTATGACCATACTGTATCATACATTACTGTAGTGTATGTTTCAGTATTTGTTATAGTATGGTATGTAAGAGTTACGCAAATAAAAGCAAAGTCATCCACTTGGAGTTTCCTTTGCTCTTTTTTTGTTCCAAATATTGTAATGTACATACTATGTACAGTTCTTTATTTAGTGACCAACCAATTCATTTAACAACCTGGTTGCAAGAACAGAACTTTGTCATTAAAGAAGGAGTATCTGTATTGTCTTTCCCTAACTTAGAGAAGCATGTGTGAAAATCTGTTTCTAGTCATCAAAGCCCTGAAGTTCACTTAGTTCTATTGTCCACATTATGTCTTTCCGCTTCTCCGTGTATGTTGGGACACACCTAGAAAAGAAATTTATTCTCTAATAAATATACATCAGAAACTTCTAGAATCCTTTTCATCTACCACTTTCAAAATCAGAAGTGAAACTATTTCAGATCCCCATAGTTAAATAAAAATGCTAACCCACCAGTCTCATGACTTTTTAAAGAAAATGTATCTTGCCTGGCAAGCACAGGGTCCTGAGTTCAATCCCCAGCACTGTAAAAAATAAATAAATAAATAAAATAAAGAAAGTGTATATTAAATATTTATGCTTTCCTCTCCAGAATTAATTCTTACAGGTTCTGGAGACTATCATGCCTTCTCTCCTTTCATTGGTTTGCTTTATTTCTTTTCTTATGTTTTGTATCTGAATCCAGCAATATTTACTGACCTCAAAATACAAACTCTGTGAACAAGACACCCAGATGCCTGGTCTGAAGCAGAGAGACATCGAAGAAAAGAGGTCTTCGATCTTCACATCTATGTACGCTCTGTAGGAATGTTGAAACACCAGGTAGCTCACCAATCACTTGTAAGTTGACAAGGAAAAAGTTTCCATCTGATAGCACAATGATATTGATCTGCTTAAACAGAGCTGCTGCCACAGGGGCCCCTGGTATAGCTCAGGCCCTAGCATATACAGGGCCCTGAGTTGGATCCCCACGACTGCAAAGCAAACAAAAAATGAAACAAAACTGTTTCGGCAGCCTTTAACTATACCTAATAGGATCTAAATACATATACTTTCTGTTACCATAACTATCCACTTGAAAGCATAGTCCATAAACTATATAGAATGCCTTTGTTCTGTGTAGGCTAATGGCCATGTGTTCTACTCTACCTAAACACACATACAGAAGCAAATTTATCACTGAAGCCAGCAATTTACTATATTCCTTTTCCATACTTTTGTTTTTCTTTTTTCATCAAGACTTGTATTTTTTTAATAATTTTATTGAAAACAAATAGCAGCAAGACAGTTTCAAAACTGATTAGTATGACAGTTTCAATAATTAATACATTGCATATTGTTGTCTTCACAGTGGTTATTCATAGTACAAGATGCAGACATGATATCTGGTCCAAACACTGTTAGTACAAATCTTTCTTCTCATTGAATTAAGAGAAAGTAGTTGTATATCTATCCTATTTTGAATATACAGATACAAAATGGTCCTTCATTTATATCCCCTTATTTTGTTTACTTTTGTCAGAGAAGGGTATTCCATTGACATTTAAATATTGTAGGTACATGAATTTAGCAAAATAATCCAATATAGTGCAGTAGTCCATAGTAGTAGTGGGTTATCCGTAGGACTGGCAATGTCATGACTTGTATTTTAATTTCAGAATTGTATTATAAACCAATTTGTATTTTATACTACAGAAGGTATAATTTATTGCTTTATCATACTTCTCTGCCATATGAATATCTATACATATTACAATTTAATTTTTTTTCTTCTGTATTTTTAGGGAATGAGTGTATAGGGTGTTCAGGGTCTCACTACTAGATCAGACTCATAGTGATCCATCTGTTTACAGCCTCCTAAGAGCTGGGATTACAGGCATTTGCCACTACACCCAGTCTCAATTGCTGGCTCAGCATGTCCTGGGGGCAGGGCCAGCACCACTAATTTTTTCAAGTTTACTTTTAAAATGTTTCTGCTCGGACTGGCAACATAGCTGAGTGGACTAAACACATGCTTAGACAATCACAGGGACTGAGTTCGATCCCAGCACCATATGCCGGGCTATCCCTGCCCCAGATACACTGAGCCAGCCAGACAGAGTGCAGTGACACACACCTGTAATCCCAGTGCTGGGGAGACTGAAAAAAGGAGGATTCCTATGAGTGTAAGCTGCATAGTGAGACCCTGTACTAAATACACTAAAAAATAAATACAATTTAAAAATAAATAAATAAAAAAGTTTCTGGGCTGGGGAGAGAGCTCAGTGGGATAAGCTCAGGGTTCCTGGTACTGCATACCATGCTTGCCCCAAACCCCAGACATACTACGCTGACCCCGGAACTGGGTGAAGTGGTGCATGCCTGTAATTCCAGCACTGAAGAGAGGCTGAGATAGGAGGATCACTATGAATCCAATCTACGTTGTGAGACCCTCTCTCAAAAAATTTAAAAAAAGAAAAGTTTCCTGATTCTAAGCCTTTATACAGATCAAACTCGGGACTCTGCACTTGCTAGGCAGGAACTTATGCCACTGAGCTATATCCCCAGCCCTAAGCCATATTATAATTATTAAACATTAAAAAGTTAACTACTCTTAGAAATGCACATGTTAATGAATGGGCCTTCTTTACTTCTTAATTCATTCACACTTCTGTGAATAATTATTAAATAATCATTAGGAGAATAATGCAGAGTTAACCATCAGCTTTACTTCTATTTTTGTTCAGGATCTCTTCTCTTTACTACCATAAAGCAAAGAGAAAATATTTTGTGCAAATGAGAAGTTAGGAGAAAAAAAGAAACTGAGATGGTCTGATATCACCATTCTGTCCTTTCAACTTATATTAAGTTACCAGCTCCTGATCCAATAGTGGTCCATCATGGAAAATTACTTTGAAGGACCTCACCACTGACAATCTGATTAGAGCCATCAATGAAATCAGAACAGTAGCTACATTGCCAAAGGATCTGTGTCCAATAATTCATAATTAAGGTTCTTCCCTTCACTTCCCCACCCCAACACCAATGTTTCGAAGATCTCTCTGTTTGAGCTTAAAGGTCCTGCTGGCTAGAGACAGGGCAACAAGAAAAAGCCAGAGTCTTTTGGGTAAGAAGGAACCTGCACAAGGGAAGGGAGGAAAAGAGGGCCACTTCTGGGAATCCCTAGACAACACAGTTTCAGGAAGGAGCACACAGCTGTCATGGCTTTGATCTAGGACAGCTCCTAAAGCGTCAAGTGTCTGGAAGGTGGCTGGATTGTGGACCCTGGCAGTTGACTTGCTCTTAGGAGGTAAGGCCTGGCTGGAAGCAGCAGGTCATTGGGGGCGTGGCCCAGAGAGTACTTCACCTTCCTAGGTCTTGCCTAAATGCACTGCTTCCTCTTCAACTTAAGGAAGAAAGCCTTCCTGCACCCAGGCCCTTCCACCACACTCCCAGCCATGCAAGGCCTTAAATTTCCAAACTGCGAGCCAAAATAAACTCCTCTTTTCAGATGGTGTCAGGTATTGCATTCCAGCCATGAGAAAGTAAAACAACAGAGAAGCTGAGACCTGGCCACTGATTAGCTAAGGCTCAGAGCACTCCCAGGCAGGGCTAACAAAGCCTCTGTGTTAGTCAAGGCAGACCTTCCTCTGATAGCTGCTAACTTGGATGACCTCAGCAACGTACACCAAGTCAAGATTTCCCAGTCACGAGACGATAAGACAGCACAACAAACCAAACTTTGATCAACTAAGAGGGAAAACCCCATATTCTATACCCGTTAATGTCACCAATGCAACAGGAATACACAGCACCACCCAGATTCATAGTGAAATCTGAATTAACCAAGCCCAGGTCTGATTCCCAGCTTGCAGGAAACAGAAGGGACTGAGGAAAATAGAAGCAGTGGGCCAAATTCAGAACATGGAACATTCTAGAAACGAATGACCTCCCCAATTTTACCAACAAATTACTATTTTAAAAAACTTGGGACTACTCAAGAATGAAAGATTTAAAAGGCAACAAATTCTGCATGAAAATTTTGTTTGGAGCCAAATTCTACCAAAACAACCTTAGAAGACACTTTTGAAAAAACAGAGGAAATTTCAACATAGACTAGATGTTAGTGTTTAATAAATTACTATTAATTTTAGTAGATATAATAATGGTATTGGTAATTATGATTTTCTTAAGTCATTCAGTTAAAGGTATATACTGAATTTACAGACAAATATTACATGATGGGGGGCTTGGCTCAGTGTAATAAGCATTTCCCTGGCAAGTGCAAGGGCTTGAGTTCAATCCCCGGTTCCACCAAAAAAAAAAAAAAAAAAAATACATGATGTCTGGAATTTGTTGATATAAAATATTTCAACTTCCAAGAAAGGCTGGATAAAGACAGATGAAATGAAATGAGTAAAATGTGAATCCCAACTGAAGTCGGGTAGTGGATACCTAGGATATATATGGGGTTTCAATAATTTTTACACGTTTGAAAATGTTTATAATAAACAGTGTTTTAGTAAGAAGAAAGGAGAAGGAGAAAATAATTAGTGTTGTGTATCCCTCAGGCCTGAGAGGCCCTTCCTAAATATTGTGTTATTTTCTAAGTCCTGAGACAGCTACCATACAAGCTTCTTCCTTCATCATCTAAGGAGAAGCAGGGGATCCAATAAGCCGGGAAATAAATACAGGAAATCACTAGCTCTTAGAGAATCCAGAGATGTATCTAGGTTACACAGCATGAGACTAGAGACGATGCTTGGTATAGAAATGACAAACATATTTTCATTGACATTTCGCCTCCTACACTCAACTTACCCCTGCAGCAAAGCCAAGGCTTCCATCCAGGATTCGCCTCTGAAAAATGAAAAGAAGGCACTTCAGTTTCTGAGGGACAACAGCGTGATGTGCCCGAGGCCAAGGGAGAAACTGGCCCATGAAAGCCCAAGATGGCACAGGCCCACTCCTCAGCTGGTGGACTCCTGAGTTTACAAAATGGGCCCTGAGCCAAGAGAGAGCGTCCCATCCCCCCAGAACTGACCAGAAGAGTACTTTCCTAGAGTGGCAAAGGCTCACAGGATGTGCCTTGCCCAGCTCCCCTGCAAATAACCACCATAAGCTTTAGTAAGTAGCTGCTCTAAAAGATGGAAATTACCAAGGGTTGGCAAGAGCAGGCAGAAATGCCAATCCCTCTCACAGGTTGGGTGTAAACTGGCATGACCACGTTGGAAAACTACTAGGTGGCACCAGACAAGCACCACAACCCATGCTACCCCTGAGTAGTGACTACAAAAAGTGCATGCACAGATTCACCAAATGCATTAGCAAAATCTTCACAGCAGCAGCATGTGTGAGGTACCAAAACCAGAAACTGTCCAAATTCCCACAGGTGTAGAATGGGCACAGTAATTAGTGTATAATCATACCACAGAAGACCACAGGACAATGGGAAAACACAGGCACGAGCTATATTCATGTTTGTTTGTTTGTATGCATATACATAAAACAAACAGGCCACAGCATTATGTAAACAGATAGAATGAGCTCACTCAGACACGGAACCAGTGCAGACTGAACAAAGATTACTTCATTTAAATAAAACACCAAGGCACAGTAGATACTGTAAAAGGGAAAGAACCTGCTCAAAGGGCAGGAACACTTGAGATGAGTAAAGGGACAAAAGAAAGAAGGAAGGGAAAAAGATATATCTATGTATACATACAGGATATCTTGGATGACTATTGCTGACTTCTGCTGGACTATTAAAAGGATCAGTTAATGCTTAATTTTTTTTCTCCTTTCCTTTTTAATTTTTTCTAACTTTTTTTTTTTTTTGTGAAATGAGGGATTGAAGTCAGGCCTTTGCACTTGCCAGGGAAGCACTTAGTCTAATTAGCCATCTCCCCAGCCCCTCATCTAACTTTTTTTTAAACCAATTTTGCATACTTATCACTGGTAATCTAAACAACTAATTTGAAGACAACATCATACAATATAACAACTATTGTTAAATTCCTATTATTTTGTTTAGGGAAGTTCTTTATCATTTCTACTGGGGTGTTTCGTTTTGTTTCATTACTACTTTTTCTCTTTAAAAAATGTACATATCAAAGGGCTGGCCAAACAGCTCAGGGAACTAAAGTGCCTGCTTAGACAGAGCCCAGCAGCCAGGATTCCTTTCCTGGCTTGCCAGGCTGGACCCACCCCTGGGGCATGATGAGCTGGTGACTGAGTTTGGGCATGGTGGTGCATGCCTGTAATTCCAGCCCCGGGGAGGCTGAAAACAGGAGGATCACTATAAGTCTGAGCTGCATAGCAAGACGCTGTGCCAAATACATAAAAAAAGATAGATAGATAGATAGATAGATAGATAGATAGATAGATGATAGATAGATGATAGATAGATAGATAGATAGATAGATAGATAGATAGATGATAGATAGATGATAGATAGATAGATAGATAGATAGATAGATAGATAGATAGATAGATAGATCGATCAAACACCAAAACAGGGAAATCACCCATGCTGTAAAACAGCAGTGGGGCCATTACCCCTAGAGTGGAGGTGGTAGGGGGCGCAGGAGTCTGGAAAGAGACAGGAAGGAGCTGTGAGGGGCTGGCACTTGATCTGGGCATAGTTTCATGGGCATTTGTAAAAAGTGATCAGCTGTACACTTATAAAATATGCACTCTTCTATATGAATCTTATATTCCAATAACAAGGTGACTAAGTATCTATCCGTAGATGAATGAACACACAAAACATGGCATACACATACGATGGGATAGTCTTCAGCCTCAAAAGAAAGAAAAATCTGGCACATGGGATACCACCACTGAGCTCTGGGGGCATGATGTGAAGAGAAACCCACCATCCATGCTCACAGCTCTTGTCTATCAAGAACTCTGAAGCTGGGCGTGGTGGCGCATGCCTGTAATCCCAGCACTCGGGAGGCTGAGGCAGGAGGATTGTTGGTGAGTTCGAGACCAGCCTGAGCTACAAAGTGAGCTTAAGGCCAGCCTGAACTGCAGTGAGACCCTGTCTCGAAAAGACAAAAAAAAAAAAAAAAAGAAAAAAAAGAAAAAAAGAACTCTGCACTCTCTCTGCCTCTTGGGTCCTGTCAACTACCACCTCACATTCTGTTTCTATGAAATTGTCATCTGTAAGTGTCTTGTACCCTGTGATTCCAGGTTGTGATCCAAGTTCCAAGTCACTGAAGGATTGGCTCCAAGCCTCCCCCAGGAGGTAGGCAGGCAGTGTGAGAGGCAGATTGGGCCAATGTGGGAGGCCAAACCAATACCTGCTGGACTAGTCTCTAACACAGGGTGGCTGACCTGCCAACTTCCTAATGTATCTTTGTGTCTCAAGCAGTCTCACAGCACATTTAAACAGAACTTCAGACAGCTCCCCATGTGCATTCATCAAGATGCTATCCAGGGCCCTGGGTCTGAGCACAGGGGAGCCTAGGGTCGACAGAGAGTGAGATTTTAGGCAGGGAGGTGGGTATGGATTGTGTAGGTATGTACAGTAGCTGGAGGCTGGGTTGGGTATAGAGGAGAGATGTATAAACTTAGAGGTGTGGGGCATGGAGAACAAAAAGATGAGGAATATTGGGGTATATAAAGGGTTTGGGGCTAGGATGGGAAGCCAGAGAATGAACAGGGGTACAGAAATGGCCTGAGCAGAGGATACATGGAGGACACAGAGGCACAGTGGTGGGAGGTGCCAGGCCTGAAGGAGCAGGGGAAGATGGCCTTCGATATTCACCACAAGGGTGAAGACATATGGCATCCTGCAGGGACATGGGACTATGGCTTGTTATCCGAGGAGGAGGAATACAAAGGCCTGGGCCTGGGTTAAAAGAGAAAGACCAGATTCCTTGCTTCCTCCAAGTTTTTTCAACCATCCCAACTAAGCCAAGGGGAAGACAGATATATCTGAAATCTAATCTTCTTTGGTCCTGCATGGTATCCCCCAGACCCAAAGAAGTCAGACAGAAGCTAGAAATCAAGCTGGGTTCCTCACTCCCAATCCTTTCAAACCAGGTTGTCAGAGGCAGAAAAAGAAAAAATAATGCACAGTGTCTGTCTCTGTTCTTCTGGCTAGAAAGAGAGTTGGGCACAAAATAAGAAGATTGAGGAAAGCTCAACCAAAATCCACCCCTGTATGTGCAGGCAGGGCCCTCAGAGAGCCTGCCCACCGGAGAAGCAAGCAAGGTAACTCACCTGTCCACTAGAGAAGACGAACACGAGAGCTGCCCCAGCAGCTGTCATCCCCCAGGTGAAGAAGGTCCCCAGCAAGGCCTGGAACACAGTGCTGTGGCCTTGGAGCATGCTGGATATAGCTGTGTGAAGAGGAGCAGAGGGTCAGCCAGCAGAGGTCCCTTTGGGTGACACGTGTATGTTCTTCTGTGTCCTCACTCCCCCGTTTAAGTTCTCTCCATCCGGACTGGTTGCATGCACTCTTCTGCCTCACCAACTCAAGGACCCTCAACCACCCAGCATAAAGGTCAAGATTTTCCATCCTGGTCCCTGGACACTGAGATGTATCTAACTGCAAAGTGATACGGGGATGTGAAGGAAGCCTTGTGAGAGGCTGTGACACTGAGAATCAGTTCTGGAGAAGCACAAAGATTCCTGATAGTGTAGCCAGGAGGAAGGGCTCCAAGGTCCAACACAGTCAGGGGCTCATATCAGACTCATTCTGCAAACCCCACCTGCCCCTTCCTACTGGAGGTTCTCTCCTCCAGAGGCCAGTAACTAGCTCAGCTTCCCTTTTGAAGCTCTTCCATCTAATTCCCACTTAGAGCTCTCAATCCCTGGCCTGATAAAGGGAAATTCTGCCCACTGATCTTCCACTCCCCTGTGAACTCTGCAAGCCCACACCCCCCTTACACTCTATACAGGCACCATGATCCAACCCACCTGCTGCCAACTTCATGAGAAAGGCATCCCTGATCCCCCTACCAGACATTGGCTGTGAGTGGGCCTCCTTGGTTGTTTGTGTCCTTGCTGCTTGAGATCAAGGGCTGTGCTCTTCCCTAACCCTCTGACACAGTGTCTTGTGGCTTCTTAAAAACACTTGCTCAATTGGAAAAGGCCAGCTAACCTGGACAGGACAGTTGGCAAAGACAAGGAAGCAGACTCAGAAGTAGCATTGCCACTGGCCAACCCAGCACACTGCTGCTAAAGCTGAAGTCACAGCACTGCCCACTGAGAGATGAAAAGGAAGTACCTTTCCCTCTTATGGAGCCCAAAACCTCCTCCAGCCTTGAACATGCTAAGTCTCGCTCTGAAATAACAAAGAGTTAGATCTATCCCTGTGGAAAGTTACAGGGCAGAGGAACTGTGGTGAACAGTGCTGTGTTCTAGTCCCTAGGGCTCAAGGCCTTGTCTCAAAGGCTTCATTCAGCTCCCACTGGCTTTCTATCACCCACAGGGTTGGACACAACCCCAAGAGGGTCTGTCTTGCCAACCCTGGTACTGAGGAGCCAGTCACTCTGAGCCTGCAGATCAAGAGCTAATACACTGCCCTTACTGACCCTGGAAACTGTGGTGGAGGGTAGCAAGGGCCCTGACACCAAAAGGTTCAAGCAACACAGCAGGTTCCAACCTGGGAAAGGCTATGGTCCCAGACAAACCCAGGTAAGCCTAGGTAAGCTCTGGCTCTGCTTGTTGCTAGGAAACCTCTGAGATAAACATGAGTTGTAAACACTGTGGTCCTCATAATCCAAAGCACTCAGGATAGTGACTGTAGTAATTAATGAAAAAATCATTTTTAAGAAGTTATTCTCAGAGCTGGCAAGATAGCTCAGAAGACTAAGTGCTTGCCAAAGCTGGTTTAATCCCCAGTTCCACATGCTGAGCTGGTGTCACCCCTGGGACATGCTAAGCTCACAACTGAGTCTGAGTGTGGTGGTGCACGCCTGTAATCCCATCACAGAGGAGGCTGAAAACAAGAGGATCACTACAAGTCCAAGGTACATAGTGAGACCCTGTACCAAATACATAAAATGAAAAGAAAGGCAGTTATTCTCTTCACATTTGTCATCTTAAGACACCCTATAAGAGTAGTTTGTGTGTTTTTCTTTAAACCAAGATACCTGGGTTGCTACAGTACTTCCAGCTGCTTGTGGATGAAATTTCAAACATTTGCAAAGACACAGGGCTATTTTCTTATCATTTATCATCCAAGATACATAACACCTTTAGTTTCCCTGGTAGTTGAATGTGCCTTTTGACAGCTACAGAAGAAAACAAACAAGCCTCCTCTGCCAACAGACCAAAGTCAAAGTGGACTTTGTGAGCCTAGGGATGTTCCTGGTGGTCAACAGAATAGGAAAACGCTCTTCTAAACTGTCCTGTCATATACCTGAGAATCTGGAGAAGTAAGAAAAGGGACAAGGCCATGTCACAGCCATTCCAACATTTGTCAGGGCCACCGGAGTGGCCCAGTGTCCCTTGGAGTGTCTCCTATTTTCTATCTGAAAGCCTCACTACTCACAGGTTGACCCAAGGACCAAGCCTGGGTCCTCTGAGAGCTGCCCAGAAACACAGATCTTGGGTCCCACAGCAGACTCTTAATTTGTTGTCAGCATGCTATCCAATTCCATGAGGGATTCTAATACCAAGAAAGTGTGGAAGGCACTTTTGTGAACCTGAAATGATGCCTACACGACCAAGAGTCTAGATTAGATGGTAACACATCTTGCACTGCAGGGGATTGGTAAAGCCAGTGAAGAATCCAAAAACACAAACGTGTCCGGCAGGTAGACCAGTAGCTGCTCGGGGTGCGCGTGCTAGCTAGTACCGCCAAAGCTGGGGCTCACGCACCCTCATTAGCTGGATATTACCACCACCACCCCTGAGGAGTTAGAAAGAAAGAAGCTCCCTTTCTGCCTACACTAACTTCAAAGAAGCCACCACCACCACCCTGTGCAAGCATGTCCAGCTGTGGAGGGAGTGGAGGGAGGCGC
The DNA here is from genome assembly GCA_004027165.1 of Ctenomys sociabilis. Lineage (NCBI taxonomy): Eukaryota > Metazoa > Chordata > Mammalia > Rodentia > Ctenomyidae > Ctenomys > Ctenomys sociabilis. Next base: position 7,772 of record PVKA01005447.1, on the reverse strand, counting down.
AGGAGGCATGCCTACAGGTTTCCTCTTAGTACTTTCCTCCCCTTTTCAGACTTGTTGCTCTGCTTCTAAGAGTCAGCCTCGAGATACCGGTGAAGTTGCACAAGTAGAAGCAACGCCTGTGCTGCCTGGGCCTTGGGGAAACTACACACTCGGGCCGTGGCACCAGGGGGGCGGCCAGGGGCAGGCGGACTCGGGCTCGGGCGGGTGCGACTGTGGGGCGGCTCTCCTGATGCCTCGCGGCTCCAAGAGTGGTCGCAGTGGCGACGGAGGTGAGTCGCGCACAACGTCAGGCCTCACCCGGGCCCGCGGAGGGTTTAAACACATTCCCGGTCAGATTTAGGCGGCAGGAGGCGGAGACTGTGGCACCCTGCTCCGGAGGATCCGCGATCCTCACACCCAAGCAGGAAGCAATGAATGAAGAGAGTCCCGGCCGAGCGCTGGGAAAGGCCGCGCGTCCTCGCCCGCGGTCGCCCTGCAGGGCAGAGGGTGCACGGGGCATCCCCCCTCCGCTGCCACCGGCCAAAGCCTCAGCTTCTCCAGCCCCTTGCTGCTGCCCCTAGGGGCAGCCCCTTCCGGGCTCCAGGGTGCTGCCGGACACTCTCGGCCCGATGTCCCGGTCCCCGGCCTCGGGCCCAACCGCAGGCGCTGAAGGAGAAAAAAGCCGACTCACTGGGGTGCCCTCTGCGGCCCCCACTCCGCTGCCCTCAGCCCGCGGCCGCTCCTCCGCCGGCTCCACTCCCGTAGTCACTTCCTGCTTCCCCCTGACACACGTGGCCCTTCTGCCACCAGGCCCCGCCCAGCGGCTCCTGGAAAATCCCTCCCGAAGAATTAATTCTCTGGTTCACAGCCTTCCGCAGGCTCAAGAACCGGCCGGCCGGAGCAGGCAGAACGGCTCCCAAAGGGACACGCAGAGCGGTCTTCTTGCAAGAGCCCCTGCGGTCGGTGCTAGGAGAGTGTGCAGGCACCCAGGCAAGAACCCTTTGTGAGGTCCCAGGCGTTGCTTGGTATCCAGTGAGCATGGTGGGGGATGGGAGGAGTGAAGCATCTTTCTCTTGGTCAGGGGCCCTCAAACCAGTGTCCATCAGAATCGCCCAGAACATGTCAAGACCAGGGTGCCGTGTCATTCTAAAGGGACCTGGGGTTTTCTATTTGAACTAAGCCTTTGGGACAGACCAGTGCTAAAGTTGTTGTGGTGGTGTTTATCCGCAAGTGAAATACAGTTCAAGACCTATATAACAAGAAATGTAACTTTTGTATCTGACAAGGTCAGTCAAATTCCCTCAGGATTTACCCTGAAACCCTGTACAGCAGTTTAAAGATCCTTTGTCAGTGTCAGCCATGTGGATGAGTCATGGCCATTGCTTGACCCATGTGCTCTCTGTAAAAGCCTGAGAGAATGTTTTCTCTCCGTATGACTCTCCTTAGGCACACTTTACAGTGTCAATCACTTTCCTCTGTGGCCCCATAATGTCCTTGATCAGAAAACTTGGGACACCGCTGAGTTATATAGGTCTTGCTTTATCTTGTTCTTAACCATTCAGCGGAAAAGTATAAAATCGAGGTATAAAAAATAAACTCATATTAATATGCTGAGCTGTACAAGGCTCTTGTCAACAACTTCTGACATTGCCAGTTTTACAGATAATCCACTACTATTATGGACTACTGTACTATATTGGATTATTTTGCTGAATTCATGCTCCTACAATATACGAACAGCAATGGAATACCCATCTCTGACAAAAATAAACAAAAAAGGGGATATAAATGAAGGACCATTTTGTATCTATATATATAAAATAGGATAGATTATATATAGCTACTTTCTCTTAATTCAATGAGAAGAAAGATTTGTACTAATAGTATTTAGGCAAGATACAATGTTTGCATCTTCTGCTATGAATACCAACTATGAAGACAACAATATGCAATGTATTAATTATTACAACTGTCCAACTAGCCGGTTTTGAAATTGTCTCATTGCTACTTCTTTCTCAATAAAATTAATATTAAAAAAATAGAGTTCAGTGTCCTGTAATTTATTTAGAAGCCTTGCCAGAGCACAACCTGGGCAAATAAAGAGCCTGTGGTTGGAGTGGACATGGGCTGCAAGGCACAAGGAGAACAGGCCTCTTTGGTGAGCTGGTCCCCGTATCAGTAACACCATGTACCATGAATTGTGTAGGAGGAAAAAATTAAATTAAGAAAGAAAGAGAGAATGACATAGTGACCCTCTAGAGACCCCCAGATCAGGGAGAGCCAGGCCAGCCATTATAGCACCTGCAGAAAAGAGCATGTGACCGGCACTGAAATCCACACCAAAGTGACACAGCCCATCAACATGACCCCAAAGCACTGCTTCTCCTGCCCCCTACAAAAGCCATGGAAGGTTCTCATGTCTTGGACTTGGAAGGGAGAAGTAGATGGACTGGAGATTAAACAAGATTGGGGCCAGATTAATCACTGTGGGAGTGGGGGAATAGACACAGAAAGATTCATTAAATTTTTCTTAGTATGAGCTTAAATTGCCTTGCTCTAATAAGTGTTTCAATTTTCATGATGAAAAGCAAAAAAAAAAAAAAAGTGAACAATGAATAAAATGCCCTCCAACCGTCTTTTCTTGCAGCTGCTATGTGAATTCTGCATTCTGACCCCAGACTTAGATCACAGTGGTCACCTCCTGCCACTCCACCCTGTTCTGCCCACCAAACTGACCTGCCACAATCTTGCTTAAGATCTTCAGTGGCTCCCTAGTGCCTTTGACATAAAGCCCAAACACCCCAGCCTATGATGCAAGATGTTCCCTGTTACAACAGCAGCTAGACTTTCTCAGATTCATTGGCTTCTTGTGCCCTTCAGGCAAGCAGGGCTTCGCAACTGCTACAAAGTCTTCCCTCTCTGGCACCAACCGATGCATCCCCAGATATTGTTTCTACTGAATTTCCCTTCACCTCCTACTTCCCCAAATCTAAGCCCAGCACCACTGATCCCTCCAGGCCCTGCTTTAATACAATCCCTCCTGCACCCATCTTCCACCTGTCCCAGTGCTGGCTTAGAAAAAGGTTCTCCACCTCAGAGGGCCCACAGAACTTCATCTGATTCTCAGGACTCCTGCAAGAGCTAGGCTCTTTTTTTTTTTTTTTTTTTTTTTTGGTGGAACCAGGGATTGAACTCAGGGCCTTAAGCTTGCCAGGGAACTGCTTATTCCCCTGAGCCATCTCCCCAGCCCCTGAGAGCTAGGTTGTAACATCACTTCTGGAGCCAGACACAGACAGACCAGGATTCCACTGTGCTCTCACTAAGCACCCAGCCAGCAGAGCAGCTCATATCCTATCAGGTCCTCCAAACAGACTGGGAGGAGACACGGGAGTAGGCTGGGATTGGGGGTGGGGGTGAAGAGGGCACCTAACCCTTGCCAAGCACACAACCTGGGCCCCACACTCTACCTTTCTACCATCTCCTTATTTAAACCTCACAACAATGTTGAAGGGAATCTATGGTTATCTTCACTTCACAGATGAGGAAACAAGTTCAGGAAAGCAAGGGCATGACCCGAGGTTAACAGGTTAACAGGACACTGTGGGAGGCCAAGCCTAGCTGCCTCCAGGGACAATTGCTCTTCCTGTTCAGGCTTCCCAGGAGGAGGTCCAGAAGCATCCTATTCAGCAGAGCATCTCCCTCCCCTTAAGCCACACCAGCCTCCTCTTGCCTGAAATCTCGCTCCCAGGAGACAGTCCTAACATCTTATCTTCCTGAGTACAGCCCATCCACACACACCCTCTCCAAACATTCCAGCTGAGGTGGTCTTTTGCCTACTTTCTCCTGTGCTGTAGGCCTGGCAGGAAGGAAATGTTTCCTTGAAATTACAATCCCGGCCCATCCCTGTCCTCTCCTGAGGGGAACAAGTTTGCTGTGAAGCCCTCATAAACTGAGGGAGGGACACTGTCAGCATGAGCAGAACAAAGGAGTAGCAGGTGGGAAGTGGGGGGCTTTGTAGCCTCAGGGTTGCTTCCCAAGGGGCCAGGGCCATGAGGCTGATCCTCACCTGCACAGCAGCAGACTGGCCAATGGTCCTTTCCAGAGGTGTCACTGTCACTTGCTCTGGCCCAAGACACTAGCAGCACCTCTTCCTGAAAGACTCAGGTAGAATGGGTAAGGGGACAATGGCCAGTGGACAGCAAGGTCCACAGAAAGGGACCACCACTCTCCCACCGTTGCTTCTGTCTGTCTCTCTCTTTCTCTCTCTGTGTTTCTCTGTCTGTCTCTGTCTCTTGCTGTCTCTCTCTGTCTCTATCTCCCTCTCTCTCTGTTTCTCTCCATCTGTCTGTCTCTCTGTTTCTCTCTTTCTCTCTCTTCCTTCCCCTCTCTTCCCCCTGTCCTATCCCCAGAAAGAACTAAAGTAACCATTGAGATTCAGCTTCAGAATCTGACCATGTAGAAGATATGACATCTGGGTTTCCTCAGACAGATTCCACAGCCACTCCCAGCATCAGTCTCCCTGTCCCCAACCAGGGAATGAGGTTACAGTCTCTCCAGTCTCTGTGACCCGGAGTGAAGTGCCAGCACTCTACCCAGCAGCCGTCATGGGTGACTCTCACCCATCTACTCTTCCTCCTTCTTCCACTTGCTCATTCATCGACCAGTCCCATATTTTTCAGCTCTATTTTGTCAAGCCCTCTGCTGATGTTGGGCATGTGGCCCCACCACACATGGCTTTACTCGCCCAGGCAGTCTCACCTGCCCTTCCAGCAGGCTGACCACAGACCTGAACTCAGGACTGAGACGAACTTTCCACCCCAGGCTAGCCAGTTCATTCGCGAACAAGCCTAGTGAGAATTGGTTCTCATTTTTGTGGCTGGAGTTGTGAAAATGAAAGCAACAGGTAACTTATAGAAATGCTCTCAAAAATGGGGGCTTCTTATTATTTGGTTAGGGAATTTGAAGACTTAGCCTCTTCCCATCTACCCATAATGCATCCTCTCCTCTCCACCTTTCCAGGGCCTGCTTTGCCCAAACAGTTCCATGACTGATCTCCCTGATTCCCCTTTGTGCCCTCCCAACTGTTATGGATTCTTAACATAGAAACCATACCAGAATCCAAAATAAAAATTTAAATATGAGCCTTTTATTACTGGGCCTGGGACCACTTGACCATACTCATGTAGGAGAGGACAAACAGCGGGGAGCCTTGGAAGTATGGAGGTTTTAAAGGTAGAAACCACATCCTGTTTGGCAAACAAATTTGTCATTTAACACAGAACAGTACCTTTAGGGACAGTGTGATGATTATTTAGCATACATTTTTTTCTGGGAGCATTGTTTCCTGGGAACTCTCAATCTATTGATGATTTATCAGTGGTATGCCACGCCTCCTTGCAGTCTTACAAAGAAGCAGAGTCACAGAAAGTTGAGCAGAGTAATTTTTTATTTAACTTTACATTAACTCATCACATTCCCCACTAGTTTTTGTACATGATTCAAACCCTTGATTCATTTAGTTTATCATATGATTGGTTGGTGAAGGGATACTTGTAACACTCAAAAGGGATTTTTTTATCTGCTCAAGGGGTAATAGTTTTACATCTCCAGCCCTAGCAGAAGAATCCCCCATCTTTAGTGGCATACCCACAAGTGTGATAGTTGTTTGTGCTAGAGCACAGCTAGAATTGTGGAGACCCCTGGCAAATTTTTCTCACTGAGGCCCATCTTATTTTATCATTTTTATATCCAAGAAGATCAACTCAGCCACCACATATAAGTGGTGGGAGACTGTTGAGCCTCTAACAAGAACCAGTAGAGCCACATCTGGTCAGTTTGACCTTGAGGGGATCAGCAGTCTTTTGTAAAGTCCACTTATCTGACTGTTGATCTGTCAAGGCTGACTTAATGTGGGAGTGGTGAATCCAGAGTTTTTTTGTTAACTTGATCATGATGGTAGTACTCAAGACAACAGGGTAGGGTCCAGTCCAGTGGGATCCAAGAGTTGACAGGTCTTGCTTCTTGATCCACACCAAGGATCTGGACTCAGCTGCCAACAGAGTGTTGTCTTCTCTGGATTGTGGGTGGTTATAGTCGAAGAGGGAGTGTGTGGCCTGCAGAGTAGACTGCAGAGGCTGTAAGAACTTAACAAGTTCTTGATTAGAAATGGATGTCAGGATCCCCCAACTTAGGAATTCAAAGGGAGTGATCCCTTGTGTCTCAGTCTTTTATAGTTTCTCCGATACCAGCACCAAGGGTGGCAGCCTTCCAAATAGGATTTTAAAGGGAGTGAGCCCATCCAAGTATGGGGTGCAGTATGACAGCAGCAGGACCATCAGAAGCATAAACACCCAGTCTGCTCCTGTCTTCCAGCACAGTTTGGACAGGGAGCTCCTCAGGGTGCTGTTTTGGCCCTATGCTTGGCTCATAATTGAGGTCAATAGGCAGTACTTAGCTTCCATTTGAGGCCCAAAACACTGGAAAGGCTCTGAACTACTCTATCCTAAAAGCAGCCCCATTATCTGAGCCTACCGTAATGGGGAGCCCAACCTGGGGGACGATTAGCCAACTTGACCTCAGTGAAGTCCACTTCAACATCCTCAAAAGGGAAAGTTCCTGTTGACAGGCACAATTTTGGTCCAGGGGTTCCGACAACATTGGGAGGAGGGATGCAGGATTAATGGCCAGTTTGGTCTCAAGAGTTAGATGTGAGTCTTTAAGGAGGGCTTCCTGGTACTAGGCCAGCCTCATGCTAGAGAGCCACTTTTTACTAGGACCCTACAGCAGTGTCTCCATCACATGGGGTGCAAACACACTCAAGTTTTGTCCCACAGTTAATTTCTCAGCCTCTTTTATTAATATAGAAGCTGATGTAGCAGCCTGTAAGCATGATGGCCACCCAACAGCCACACAGTCCAGCCTTTGGACAGATAGGCCATGGGGTGCTCCCATGGCCCTACGGTCTGAGTTAAGACTCTCCTTGCAACTCCTTTTTTACAAACGAACAGCTGAAAGGGCTCAGTGATGTCTGGGAGAGTCAGAGCCAGAGCCCATAAGAGTTTCTTGTTTAATCCTTAAATGCTTTTACTGCTCTGAATTCCAATCCAAGCAGGAGGCTATTACCTCCCTTCAGGGTTTTATATAAGTTTTTATCCAGAGAGACAAAACTTGACAACTAAAAACAACAAAAACCCATCATTCCCAAGAACTCTCATAACTCTTTTTGGTCCTGGACTCCTCTATTGGACAACAAATCATCTGTATACTGTAAGAGAGAAAAGTTAGGATTGTTACCACCAAAAAGCACAAGATTCTTAGATAAAACTTTTTCAAGAACAGTAAAGTGAATTTTGAATCCATGAGACGTCATATCCATATCACTGGCACTTGTGTCCCCCCTTGAGAATCCTCCTGTTAAAGGAAAACAATTCCTAGGAAGTAGCTGCCAAGGGAATATAGAAGAATCTATCTTTAAATCTAACACAGCATACCAGATCCAGTCAGGTGGGCACAAACTTAAGCACCTTAAATATAAAGTATAACCAGAGAACAGCTATTTTTTTTTATCAAACATGGACATTTCAGTGTTTAAATCCCTGTAGAGTATTAACAGGCAACAGTTATACTTTTATAGTGAACATTTGACATCAATAGTTTTATATATACATATATATGTAACATAAGAGAATGAAGTGTCTAGTTTAGTTGTCATATGTATCATATAAGCTTTTGTTCATGTTGGCTTGACATAAATATATATATATATATATATATATATATATATATATATATAT
>PVKA01005446.1:0-90388 GCA_004027165.1 Ctenomys sociabilis | reverse complement strand
TCCTTCCTTCCTTCCTTCCTTCCTTCCTTCCTTCCTTCCTTCCTATTTTTTCTTTTGTATTTTAGTATGGGTCTCCAGGGTCTCACTATACAGATCTGACTCATAAGTGATCCGCTGTGTTCAGCCTCCCAAGAGCTGGGATTGCAGGCACGTGCCACAACACCCAGTTTCAATCGCAGTCTCAGTGCACCCCGCCGGCATGGCACACCGGAAATCAAACTCTGGACTCTGGGTCTGCCCAAGCAGGCGCTTTAATCCGCTGAGCTATTTGGCCAGCCCTATACAGCAGATCTTTCAGGATGCTCAGGAACAACAACAACAACAAAAAAAAAATTCTGAGGAAATTTTGCATAGGACTCTGGTGCTTAGTAAGCTTCATCTAGCTGCCTTCTAAATGAGCTCAGGCCAAAGGAAATACAATATGAACCACAAAAATAATATACAATTAAAAATTTTCTAATAGATACTTTATAAAACATAGTAACAGTTGAAATCAATTGTAATGAGACACTTCAACCCCCAAGTAACCCAAGTAGAATCTTTCATGCTGAAATACACGTCATTTTTGCATCATCCTTTTGGTATGAAGTCTTTGGAATCCTGAAGTTTACACTTGGCACAGACTTTAATCCGTACTAGATCTTAAATTCTCCAGATATATCATTATACTGGCTACTGTGTTGGAAAGCCCTGTTTTTCAGGGAAGGAAATGATTAAAGGGAAATGTTAATAAACGCAGGGCGGAAAAAAATAGCATCACTTAAATTCTCACTATGGGTTTTCATCCTCAAAATTTAAACAGAATAAGAAGACTCAGAAGCAAAGCGCACTCGTGTAAACAAGTCTTTGAACGCGTCCAGCGATCCCTACTCCTCGGCAAGCTGCAGAAACTCTCAGGGTCGGCTCAGTCACAGGTGGCGGCTGGAGCTCAGGCTGAGAACCGCGCTTCAAAAGGCCTCTGGCAATTTGAGAGCTGCTTTATTACAAGCTTAAAACTGAAGCCAGTAAACTTTAAGCTCCTCTACAAGGAAAGTCCGGTTTTGCGGAGACAACGCCACCATCATGTGGAACATCAGGGAATTGCAGTGAGACTCGGGTCCCCATTGCGTGAGAGCAAGACACAAACGACCAAGACCTCAGCGTCCCCACTGGGCGACGGTGCGTGGACACCTGGTCACCATGCCCAACGAGGTGGGACAAAGCTGCAGCAGGTCCAGAGAGGCCTCACAGGAGAGGAATTGCTGGCAAAACAGAATGAAATAGTTTAATCATGCGTGCTCAAAAACCAGAGAAATCATAAAATGTAAAAGGGACACCTAGAAAAATCATGGTTGTTGAAATCCAGGTACACTTATAGTTCAAACATAACATTCAATTCACAATTTTGAACAGAGAAATGTTTTGAAATGTTATTCTAATATGAGATACAGATTTTTAAACGGAGTGCTGTAGGAAGATGAGATACTATATTTGAAGAATAGGTAAGCCAGTAATTTCAGTTTGAAATGAAATGAGATGAAAGTGATATTTTAGTGGTTTGGTGATATTCAGGAACTTAGTTTTCTTTTAAGACAATTCTTCATATAGTCTATCTTCCTGTTTCAAGACACTGCAATATTATAGTAATATAACTTAAGAGTTTCAAAATATTTAAAAATACAAAATGTAGTCACACACTATTGTGAAGTTGGTAAAATGGCTCTGTTATGAAAGAAATGTGTAATATACCAAAATATATTATCATAAAGGAAGTCGCCATCCCTGAAAGATCCTAGATTTCTTTCTCTGGAAAAATGTGACATATTTTTAAAGCAGAGTGATGTTCATTCCCTGGAAAACTTGAAAGGCTATTAGTAACTATGATGTTTTTAGGCCTGTAGAAAATGTTTAGGCCTGTAGAAAATGATCACCAGCAACCTATATGATTTTATCAATTAACAATATGTCAGAGCCCAATTCCAGTTTTTTTCATAGAATTGACATGGGGAATACCGTGATTTCCACATGGCCTTCAAGAAATGTTACTCTTATATCTTCATTAATAATATGATGAAACATAATCTGGATTATTTTCACAGAAACTAGTGAACAATTTCTACAGAGATGTTTAGAGCTTTCTATATTCAGGGACATTGTGATTTAGCTTGTGTTTTACTCTTTTTGCAATGACATGACAAAAAGCTTAGAAAGCATAGTTATCAAACTTGTAGATGACAAATTTTGAAGACAAGCTAATATGGTAAATGTTAGAATCAAATGTTAAAATGATTGCAGCAGACCTTATCCAAAATGATGACATTTAACAAAGATGAGTGACCTTGAATTTTGTCTAAAATGATAAATTTTGCCAATACTTTCTTCCAGAAAGGCCTTTATGAGACAGTAATTATAAAAATGATCTGGGATTCTTTACAACAAAATAACTAAAAGTTAGGGGGCATCCACACAGTGGATATATTGTGGCCTTGTTGAATTTGGTAACAGTTCCTCTGCATTTAAAAGACAATATTTAAAAGATAACACTGATTTTTATGTTGAATTACAATATATGGGAAGCATTTTCCTGTAGAAAAACATTTATAAAGGTATCTCAAAGGAATGGTAGTTATTTTTTAGTACCTCACTGTGGTTGTGTTCATAAATTATAAAATCAAATAGAACTGAGTTCAAGTCGCTGAATAGCTGTTAATACCCAGCAGTCTGATATTGCACAAGTTATTTATTTGCTCCCCAGTTTCTGCATCTGTGAATTACTTATGTTAATAATGTCAAAAGAGATACATGCTAGCAGCCAGTAGAGTTAAAAGAGGGATTACACAGTAGAAATATTCCATTTAGAGAGGTATGATAAGACACTTGGAAGAAAGGATATTTTAGATCAATGTATTCCAGTGACTTACTCAATTGTGTAGTGAAATTATTCAATCATTTGAATGATCTGAAATGCTTTTTCAAGTAATGAGTTCTTGGGCTCTTAAGCTATCCTAAGCCATCTGAATGCCAATTCCTAGGCCATTTATTCTGGGAGTTGGAGGTTTCACTGCAAGGCCACTGATTCTTATCTTTAACCTTGCCACTTATTCTTTAACCAGTTACTTTTGATTGCCAAGCACAGCCACTGGAAAGGCAATGGGCTTCTCTCAGCATCTCTGAGTCTAATGGAAATAGACAGATATACGCCGACAATTACATTACCATAGATTGAGGGTCAAACAGGGAACACTAAAAGAGAACAAAGGAGCGTTCCTATGATAGCCAGAGTTCACCTGTCCATACGATTTATGTAATCCATTGCTCACCGTCGTTCTTATTTGAACTGTCAATCTTTAGAATTAAAACAACAGAATAGCTCAAAGGAATTTTATCAGCTTGCTATAAGCTCTCTTCTCCCAAATATCACTCTGGCTGTCAGTCTGCTTCCCTCTCCTACCAACCTTCCCCAGATTTCCTCTTTCAGCTTGCCACAGAATATTTCCAGGGAAGGAGAGGAGACCACATAGTCCATGTCTTTATCAGATCCTCTTTTCCCTTCTTTCAGGTTTTTTTTTTTTTTTTTTTTTTTTTTCGCTTCTTAACAGAGCAACTACCACTGCGTGCTGAGCAGGAACAAATAGCAATGAGGGCCCTGTAATTGAGAGCTCAAATATTTTCCTTGGACAACAGTCTCTTCCAGTTATGTAGTATTATGATAGTCTCAATTTCAAGCCTCAGTTCCAAGCTCTCACTTGCTTGGAATCAAGTGCTCTGTGAGTGCTTTAGTTCTTTGGGAAAAAAAAAAAAAAAAACGCACTAAGCATAGTTTCCTACCTTAATTCTGCATCAGTGGATTCATTCACTCTAACTTAGACTGTTATCTCACTTGGTATTTTGTAAGTGCTTAACATCACTTATGCCATCTTAATTTGAAAGGGACAGAGGGGAAACTATCTGTTTCTCTGAATTAGTGCATTGAATTGTTCTTAAGGAGCTATCTTGAGGAGATGACAACTTAGTTGCTGATTTTCCTCGGTAGAGAATCTTTCTGGAATTCAAGAGCATCTTCATTTCCATGCAAAAAAAAAAAAAAAGAAGCACACTGCCACAGGTCAAGTAGGATCACCATGGATCTGGAATGCTTTTGCTAGAGAAGCGATTATTCCGCTGAGCCATCTCTCCAGCCCCTGGGATGCTTTTGCTAAATGAAGAGTTCCCATCGGAGCCATATTACATCCTACTCATAAAAGCCTTACATGCCACTCATTCCTATGGCCCTGAAAGCTACTACATATTCAGGGTACAAATTACCTTCTAATGAAGCTGTGTCATCAAATACTGTGCTGGCAGAAAGACGAGGGAGACATGCCGGTGAAAGTCAATGAATCCTCAAGGAGAAGGCTGTGAGGAGGCTGGTAAAGGTCAGGGCATGATTTCCTGAGTGTAGACTGTGGGAAACATTTCTCTCTTCACCCAGGTCATCCCATCAGTTCACGTCTGAATCCTTGAGATACGCCTTGAGTAGTTTAGTTTCCAGATGTACCTGTTACTTCTGTTTAAACTTTGGTTTAATTTCTACTTTTATTTTCTAAGTTCGGAAAGCTTGAGATAGGATCATTTCTGCTTTTGGAAATTTGTTGAGATTTCCTTTAAGCAGGTGTGTATGGGCCATCACTGTCAATGAATGAAAAGCTCTTGAGGCTGTTCTTTTGTCTTCATTAGGTTAGGATGAACAGGCAATCGGTGGAGCAAAGAGATATTGGAACAGTCCAAGTCATGGCTAAAACAGTAGCGACAGCCAATTCTCAATGCTTCTGTAGCCACATGAGCCTAAGTGCAGATGTGGGGAAAGCAGCATGAGCCTGAAGTTATGCTTCCTGTGCTCTGAAATTCTTATTGAATTTGGATTGCTACTGTGTTGGCATCAAGAGACAGGACCATAAGGAGGTGTTTCAGTCATTAATCACCTTTATTGTGGGACGGGTTATTGGAAAAGTGATTTTCATTTCCCTAGCCCTTTCCTCCCCTCTTAAGAAATAGCAAAGATTCCCATGAGCAGCTGACAAAATATCATTGGCATGTTGTTGGGGTTCCAACCTGTAGAACTGTAAGCCAGAATAAACTTCTTTCTAAATTGCAAATCTCAATTGCGTTCTGATGATGGTAACAGAAAACAAACTAAGGTGCTTGGAGTGGCCATACTGAAGTTCTAAATGCTCACTCTTCTTTCCTAGTCAATTTTGATTAAATTGACCATAAATTGGGTGAACTAGGATGGGTCTTCATTTTGGATACATAATTTTGCTATATTTATACAGGTGCTGAGTTTGCTTTATTGTTTTTGGACTTTGTAACTGCAGGAGAGTAGTGTAAGTATGAGCAGATATTGTTCTTTAGGACATAGCCAGATTTTCTCCCTTTATCATTTTACTTTTAGTAGTTTATTGTTGCTTTCTTCCCATGAGTATTTATACGGTGTCCACTTTTGCTATTGCAACTCCAACAAAAATAGTGAAGACTCAGATGTAATTTTCTATCATGTTATATGAATATGATAATATACTCTCATTTTTAGCTTCTTATTTTTCTAATTGTTAAATAAGAAGCTATGTTCATTATTATTATGCTGTGTTCTACTGTTCTTTTCTCACTCGAAATAATTTTTATTTAGAATCTGAATTGTTCTGTATTTCTCTTCTCAGCTCCATCTATCATTGTTTGGTCTCTCATGTTTCATAATAAAGTTCTCCCCCTTGTCAAGGATATCGCTGATTCGCTTTCTGACAAGGCGAATTCTCTTCCTTATAGCTGCTTTTATGGCGTGTGTATAGATGTCGCCCAATGCCTCATGTGGCCTCACGTGAGACTTTTCAGAAGTGGCTGGATCTAGAGTGTGTGATGCTGGGGTTAAGTGTATGACCCTGGGATTAAGGGTGCATGATTACTAAATTACCCACTGACTGGTTTGGCATAGTTCTGGGTGTGACTAAGGAGAAGGCTCCTCTAGGTCTAGGTTCTTTCTGTAAAAAGAACCATGTAAAAGATACAATCTCTGGATTGCTGACAGTGGGACTACTTCTGATGTTCTTCCTAAATTCTCAAAATATACACTTCACATTCTACTTGTCCTGCATGATTGCTTTCCAGATTATTGGCTTCAAAAGGGACTGTGATAGGTGGGATATAAAATGGAGAGCAGCATGTTGATAACTAAAAACCAAGCACTCATGACAGAAGAAAATTCTGGACTTATTTTCTCAGTAATACTGGCCCAAAGGCATCATCAAGGTGGCCAATTGTTGAGAGATTTTCCAAAGAAGTCAGAAACTTTTGTATTTTGTTTACTATTTAATGGCAGTGGGCAACAAATTATATTTTTGATTAACTACAATGACAATGGTTAAATTTGTGGCTTTAGCTTTCTTGTACTGTGAGCTTATATACTGTTTCTTATAACTACATAGACATAATGATAGAAATAAAGACAATCATTGTTCCCACAGAGCAAGGCCCAAGATTTTTTGGATATTGGGCAATATGAGAGTCATTTGCCTTTTTAATTATTAAATTTTGGAAAGCACTTGGATGCAAAAGTGAATACTTAGGGGAAAAAATCTCAGGAAAGTAAACATTGAAACCTTGGCAAATGTTGATTAATTGATTATGATCATGGACTATGAAGGCTGTTAGGCTCCTGCTCACCAGCTCTTGGTGTTCTGGCTCAAGAACTCATGAGGATCCACGTTAAATTATTTTAGAATGAGAGCTATCCCAGGGAAGCGTTGTATTGGCCATCTGTCAGCTGTGCACACAAGGTAGAGAAAATTAAAAGGCAGATATTTTCCCCCATTGTACTGAACAAATAATTGTATGCAGCACAGGGGTATTTTGAAATAGACCTACTTAATTATAAGATTTTAGAGCAAGGATGGACAGAGTAGATTGAATATGACTGTCTCATGATGATTTTTATTTCAGTATAACTGAGAGAAAATCAAAGCATTAAACACTCGAGTACAAAGCTATACTGGATTGCAAAATACCACTTAGTATAATAACGGCTAAAATGATGTTCTTACTTCTATTTGATTTTAGAACTAATTTTAATATATACTTGTGCATTAACATAATTTTAGTTTGAAGTTTGATCTTCCTTAATTTAAAACTATTTATCATCAAAGTGCATGAAGGTGTTATTTCTTTTTATTAACATTAATTATCAGGTCTGTTAGTTAAGATTTATGAACTGAATACAAGTCCTACAAAGCATCAATAAAATTCTTTTTGCTTCAACATAAAATCTAGTGATTTTGCAACAATCCTTAAAGAATAATGTTCTTATCAATAAATCTTAAAGGCAAGAGATAATTTTTAAGAACAAAAAGTAGTACAAAAATTTAAAAAAATTCAGAATTTCATCAAGCAGAATAATAGGAATTTAATAACCTATATTGCATGATGTTGTCTTCAAATTACTTTTTCAGATATATCAGATAAAAGTATGCAAAACTCATCAAAATTTATAAAAAAATTTTATAAACATTTAAGAAGTGAGAAGAACTATATACTCCTGATTTTGACTTTACTTGAGGATATTCCATATTCACACTTGTTCTCAATAGTCTTCTATAAAATAAATTAGAAAAATGGAGTGTATGGGGAGAGAAAATCTAGCAAAGGGAGATGTTAGGCATTCAGTCCAAAGGAAATCCAGCTGCATTTTCTTTCAGCTGAAGAAAGTCCCTTGTGACACCATAAGCTGGACCATGGAGTTCAGCACAGGGCAAAAGAGCCTTCAGGTCAGACACTCCTGAAAGAATTCTTGAACTTCACTCTTTTTTTTTTAATCATGAAGGCTCCTATGATTCTTATTTATTATATAGCACAGGAGTAGTTGTTACTAATGGTTTACTGTAGTTATAACTGATCAAGTAGCCACTGGTATATGAGAAATGGTCTAAGATTAACCTATTAAATGACAAAATAAAAACCTGAAGATATTGATAGAATTATCCTTTTGTGAAAATGTTGGTAACTTCAGTTAAGCCTCTGTCTCTGTCTCTGTCTCTGTCTCTCTCTCACTCTCCATTTATCTAATTAATCTTCCATCCATGTATACATCCATCTATGTGTCCACCCATCCATCGTCGATCTCTCCATATGAGCCATAATGTTAACTTCTGTTGAATTTGTGGCTTTTCCGAAAATCTGATGTTTGATACTCAAGCTAATATATTTACTATCTAATAAATACAGAAGAAAATTGTATTTTCTGCCTAATCTGATATCTGCCTGCTTACCATCTGCTCTTTTCAAGTGAAAATGATTTCATTGCTTTTATTATAACACCTATTTATTAAATAAGCTCAAAGCGAACAGATATAAATAATAAACTGGCTGAATTCTAACATCCAGAAGGTGTCAGTCAGCTTCCCTGCTGCTGGGACACGGGAACCAATGCCTGCAATGAGAGGAGCTTGGTGGTGCTCACGGTTTGGCCCAGGGGATTCAGCAAGGCAGACACTTCTTGGTCGAGGGGTGGTGGAGGAGCGCTCTCACCTCAGGGCCCTCAGAGAGCAGAGAGCGCAAGGAGGACCTGGGGGGTCGCTCTCAGTGGCGCGCTTATTCCAACCAGTTCCCAATTCCTAATAACACACTCAGTTGCGAACGCATCAACTGATCAATCCAGGGATGAGGAAAATGTCTCCATGATTCATTTCCTTTCCAGAAGCCCCACCTCTGAGAACAAGAGGCTTATGAAGAACATTCCACGTCTAAAAAATATACCCCAGAGTTTTTGATTCATTCTATTAGTGTCAATACAGCGGAGTGTTTTTATGCATTAGCATATTTTAAAGTAAGTGTAGTTATATTCTGTGGGCTATTTTATACAATGTCTTTTTTTTTTTTTTTTGCTTATATGATGTCATATACAGCACTTAATCTCACATGACATAAATTTATATCTTCATTTGTAATAAGTTTAGAAAAATGTTTTTTATGTATTTAGTGTAGGTTTTATAGGGTCTCACTATGCAGATTTTTTTTCCCATAATTTTATTGAAGAACAAATAGCAATGAGATAGTTTAAAATCAAATTAGTAGGACAGATTCAATAATTAATACATTGCATATTGTTTTCTTGGTGGTTATTTGTTGTACAAGATGCAGACATGATATTCTGTTTACAAACACTGTTAGAGCAAATCCCTTTATTCATTGAATTAATTAAGAGAATGTAGCTGTATACCTATCTTGTTTTTTAAAAGCTGATTTATGGGACAGTTTCAATAATTAATACTTTTTATATTGTTATCTTCCTAGTGGTTATCCATAGTACAAGAAGCAGTCAGGATATCCTGTGCAAACACTATTAGTGCAAATCTTTCTTCTCATACAATTACATGAAAGTAGCTGCGTATTTATCTTAACTGTTCTGTATATACAAATACAGAAAGGTCCTTCCTTTGTATCCCTTTTTGTTTAGTCTTATCAAAGATGGGTATTCTATTGTCATTAAATTATCATAGGTGCTTGAATTCAGCAAAACACTCCAACAGAGTCCAGCAGTCCACAATAGTAGTGGATTATCTACAGAAGTTGTTGACTTGAGCCTTTTACAGCTCAGCATATTAATATGGCTTTACTTTATATACCTCATTTTTATACTTTTCTGCTGGATGGTTAAGACCAAGATAAAACAAGACTTTTACAGAGATCAAACTGGTCAAGGAATGGCCTAGACTCATCCACATGGCTGACACTGACAAAGGATCTACAAAGTACGATACAGGGTTACAGGATAAACCCTGAGGAGACTTGACTGACCTTATCAGATACAAAAGTTACATTTCTTGTTATATAGTTCTCACTACACAGATTAGACTAATAATGATCCTTCTGTTTTCAGTCTCCTGAGCATTGGAATTACAGGTGCCTCCTACCACACTATGTCTGAAAAATGTATTTATTATTAAAAAATGCTCAAAGGATGTCAGCTTCTCTAATCAAAAACCAAAAAAAAAAAAAAAAGTTGCATAGTGAGACCTTCTTTAAAAAAGACAAAACAAAACAAGTTAAAGACTGATGTTACCAATCTATGTACTGAGACCCTATACCAAATACATAAATATGACTGATTTTATATTTTAATTCCAAAATGAAAGACAGTTTGGTGACCCACCAAATAGTTCAGCAGATTAAAGTGCCTGCAAAGAGGTGCAGGGGCTGGGAGTTTGATCCCTGGGCTTGCTGTGCCTGACAGGCCCCTGAGACAGCAATTGAGATGGTGTGAGGTGGTGCAGGCCTGTAATCCCAGCTCTTGGGAAGCTGTAAACAGAAGCATAATGAGTCTGATCTTGTAGCGAGACCCTGACCACCCTGTAGACCCTTCCCTAAAATACAGAAAAAGAAATACTCTCCAATATATATATATTTCATTCCCCCAAATTATCAGAGAACATATTCCTCACATGTTGCTTTCAAATTGTTATAAAAAGTGTTTTTAATCTTTGCCAATCCAATAGATAAAAAAATAAAGTTTTTTTTTTTTTTAGTTTTGGTTTTTGATTAGAGAAGCTTTATTTGTTTATCATTACTCAGTGCTGACTTTTTACATGGATGTGATGTACGAGTGACAAAGAGATTCAGGGAGAGAAAATGCATCATCTGTTCTCATGCTTCACCTATTTTTTCAGGGAGACATTAATTTTGGTCCTTATTAATCTGTTGCAATCTGATTTCAATCTTTTATTTTTTTGTGCCAGGAATTGAACTCAGGTTCTTGCGCTTGCCAGGCAGACGCTCATACTGTTGAGCTATCACCTCATCCTTGCAATCTGCTCTGAAATGGGTCGTTATTCACTTATGAGGCACTGCTGTGACTGTTGAGCACATGGGCTTTGGATTCAGCACAGCTTCATAAAAACCGTGGCTCTAGAATTACTGTCTCTTTGACTCTGAGCAGTATCGTTCATATTTGTAGCTGCTTCACTGGTACAATAAAGTAAAGCTATGCGAAGGGGATTAAATGAGATATACAGGTGAAATAAAACATAGCCTATCAATCAGTAATAAAATAATGCCTCCACTGATATTATCATCAAAATGATTTTCCAGGCATGTGTTTTAAGGTGCCTTCATTTTAAAAATTATTTATGTTATTTCTTATTCTCCTTCAAAAGCTCAATGTTTGATACATTTCTTCAATTTCAGTTTTACTTTTTGAATTTGGTTATGAAAGAATCTTTTTCATTCCTATTAAGAAAATCAGGGTGCAGGCAGATAGCTCTGGGGTCTAAGCACCAACCTGATGCACTCAAGGACCCAGATTTGATCCCCAGTACCATGTACTGTGTTGGCCCCATGTTCTGCCAGCTGAAATTGGGCCCGGTGTCACACACCTGTAATCCCAAGGCTGGGAAAGCTGAGACAGAAGAATCACTACAAGTCTGAGTTGTATAGCAAGACTCTGTACCAAGTAAAGTAAACCAACAAAATTTCCTTATATATTTTTTAAAGTATTCATAGTTTAATTTTTACATTAATTCATTTTTAATTCACTTTGTTTATATCAGTATTATATGACAGATTTGGTTTTATTTTATTTTATTTTATTTCATTTGCATCTTGCTACACAGCTCAGATTCATAGTGATCCTCCTGTCTCAGCCTCCCCAGTGCTGGGATTACAGGTGTGTGTCACCACTCTAGGTTTCAGCTGCCAGAACAGGGCTCCTGGGTTCTGGGGTAGGTACAAGGATTCAGTCCAGGTGTTTGTGCTTGCCAGGCGGCAGGTGCTTAGACTGCCAAGCTAGCTCTCTAGTCTGTGGTTTTTTTCTTTTATCCCAGTTTACTAATCAATTATCCCAAACCACTGCCTAGAAATAATTTTCTCATTGTTGAAGTAGATGCTTATCCCATACTGAATTATATTTGAGTCTATTTTGTTTGTTTTGTTTTGCTTGGTTTGGGGCCAGAGTCTTACTATATAGTGACTGGCCTTCACCTACCTTATGTAGCACATGCTGGCCTTGAACCCATGATAAACCTCCTGCCTCAGCTTCCCAGGCACTGGGATTATAGATGTGTGCCACCTTGCCCCCAGTGAGTCTATTTCTGAGCTCTCTTCCCCTCCGTTTTTAAACTTCTGTTTCATTGCCAATTATTCCCCTTTAACTATGCTCTTCTTGTTCCATCAGTTCTCCTGTCGCTTTTTCTAGCTGTACTAGATTCTAGTTTTCCAAGTAAATCTTTCTATATTACACACTGAAACCTATTATCATCAATCAATTTTCCCAAAGGCCTTTTTGCCTAGCTCCAGCACACACATACTTATCATGCAGCTTTCATGACTTCAAAACCTCAGGTCCAATAAGCTAAGAAGTCTTTCCTCAGAATGCAGTAATATCTTTATTATTATTTTGGTGGTACCAGGGATCAAACTCAGGACCTTGCACTTGCCAGGCCAGTGCTTATTCCACTCCTCACCCCCCTCCAGTCACATCCTGAAGTCCTTTTTCTGTTCTCTCATGGGAATGTGTCAGAATTTCCACTAGAGTGATTTTCATCTGTGGATCTTTGATCAGTACACTTTTCTCTACACACAGTGTCCTGAGATTATGTCTTAGTCAGTGTACCACCTTATTGCCTGATAAATATCTTTAAGAGCATGAGTATGATTGTTTCATTAAATATTATAAAATGTTCAGAGGAAGAAAAGCACACTGTTCTCTTTAATAATTCAAAGCCATTTCTACCAAAGTCCTGAGCCAAACGGTAAATTATAGAAGCCAGAGAAATAATGAACTGTTCCCCTTCTGTTCATGTTGGTAATGGTTGGAACTGTGAAGTGAGTGATTTCATGGACAAAAGAACCCTCATCCTCCAATACTGTACCTTCTCTCTCTTTTTTCTTTTACAGATATGCCATGGAGAGAGGAATGGGAATAAGATTAATTGTTTTCTTTTATGTTTTTTTCTGACTGTTATTGGCCTCTAGATACATCAAATCTTGCACTAGAGTATCAGTTTGATAGACCATTTCTCGCAGGAAGAAACCCAGAAGGGCGCTGGACTTCAGAGACATTGTGGAGTAGAGTGAATTCACATATGACCAAGAATTGAATAAACTTAATGGGGATCTGTGTGGCAGTCTTAATGAAGCTTCTAGAACAACAATGCAATTAATTGAACTGACAAATCTTAGAAATATAAACCAAAGGGCTGCATCTAAATCAGACAAGTTACACCTCCAAATGATTTATCATTTTGATTTATCATTTAACAGGCAAAATTTAAATTCATAATATATCTTTAGGACTGTCATAGGCTTTGAAGACACAGAGGAAAACTCAGCCTGGGTCCCATCCTCAATGTGATTAGGGAACATTCTGTGATTAGTCTGCTGAAGAGCTGCACCAGAGATAAAATAACTGGTCAGTTTGGTAGAGCAAATGAACAAGTACTTAGTTATTTGTATTTTTATGTAGAATAAGTTGTTGATTTTTATATCCATTATTACTTATTTTTGGTACCATTTTATTAATTTTTGACCCATGTTATATAATTACTCAATAGTGTGCATGTTCATTCCCTAGAGGTAGTTACTGATTTTACAGGACTGGAAGTTGGAGAGACCAAGAGTCTTTAAAGTGGTCATAAACACTTAGTAAATAAGAGAACCCACTGTGGGATTATAAAACAGCCTTTTCCTCTGAGTGCTCTACCATGGTAGGTCTGAAATGAAATGCCATCCAGGGGTAGCCCAAGCTGAGAGCTCAAGATGTACTATGAAACAGGACATGCCTCTGGGTGGTTGCAGATGGCATCACCAATTGGAAAACACAATCTTGAATGTGTCTTGGCAGTGCACATCTATAATCCCATTTCTCCGAAGTTTGATGCTGGAAGGTTGGTAATTCTAGGCTATCTTGGGCTAAATAGGGAGACTCTGATTCCATGGCCAAGAAATAAATGAATAAATATAAATTTGGGTGGTGGTGTTGGGTCAGATATTCTCCCCCCCACCCAAATAATTGAAGGCAGGAATGAGTAATCAACATATTGATAGTTTTGGTTTAGTAGTTGTCCTAGTGAGGTCCTGAGAAAGAATTTCTGTTTTGCCATTGATGGGAGGTCAGTTTGATCTATTAAGGGACTGTGTGAAACGCTTTGGCATCTTGGAGAAATGCTTTTGTTCATACCATCTCTGTGTTTTATGGACAGCATATATAATAGCCACATAATAATCCACAGCATCCTGAAATAGATGTACAGATGGCAGGTATCTACTCCACTGGCTACATTTTAAGGTCTGATTGATCAGGGCTGAAGTGGTCTGCTGAGTTTTCTACATATTTCACTCTCTCCCCTATTTAAAGAGCTATTAAATCATTAACAGGCATTTGAATCATGCCGATGATGTCATGCTTTTTCCCGTATGTCTGTATACTTTTACCCTTGCCTCACTAGTAAATCTGTCCCTCTGTCTGTCTGTCTCACATGCACACACATACACATATACACAAGCACACACACACACACACACACACACACACACACACACAAACATGGAAATGAATATTCTGTTTCAGTATTTTTTTTTTTTTTTTTTGGCCTCTTTGTAAAACAATCACCGAGACAACTGAAAAAATACAATTTGAAAGGCACATTTTTCTTCTTCTGCCTCTCTCTGGCTGCCTCCCAGCCACTGAGCTATGCAGCCCAGGATTCTGTCTGACGCTCTTAACTACTGACATTTAGCAGATGCTTGTGCAAGAAATAAGGGAGGGTGAAGGTGAAGCAAGGGTGGGATCTAAGTAATTAGACTAACGATGTCTCAATTATCAAAATGTTCCCACAGTGTCCCCTTCTGTTGGAAAATCTGGAGCAGAAAAATAATTCTTCAGGAATGCAAAGGTTGAGTGAAAAGATATACTGATTTGGGTCTGCAACAGGATGAAGTCAAAAAGTAAGACAGGAGTCAACAATTCTCGTCCTGCTACAGAAAGGGTGGATAGCTCTAGGCCTTAATTTATAACAGGTCACTCACTAATCAGGTAAAAACAGGCCATGTTGTATCATCCCCAATGCTTTCTATCCCTCTCTCATGGCTGATGTCATCTCAGGATATTCCTCGGTGACATAAAGAAGTCTCCATCTTTCTCTGTACATTGCACAAACTATACTTTCACAGAGTAGAGAGAGGTACGGCTTTCAGTCCTCAGCTCAAAACTTTAATTTATTCCATTCTTGTAAGAGTAATTGGACCCAAGGGAGTGGATTACATTGCTGTCAGCTGGGACTGAGCACTGCTTATGTTAGTCTGCTGTCTCTGAACGTGCACCGTGTGGGTGCAACAGTAGTTCATGCTTACCGGTATCTACTGTTTGGCCTTAAACTGGCAAAACTGAGTAGTGAACAAGAAAAATCAAACAGACAAAGATAAACCTTCAGCTCAATGACACATGCCATTCCAGGTTCGTTCCTGGGTCTTGCAGACTTTCGCTATCCAGGACAGGTGGTGTATGCAGGCATATAAATTTGAAATGGGAGGAAGAGATTGCTAGGTATTGTTTCAGTAAAATGCAGAAGGCTCCATGGATCGTCTGATGCTGTAAGATGAGCCTTTGCTTTCTATTTTGTCTCTAAGTAGTCTGTTTTACAGTGCTGAGGAGAAGGTAACTTGTAGAAAGCTACTATTAATAGGAAATGTCCTGAATACAGCAATGCAAACCGGGAATGGTGGAACGCAACAATCACCCTGCGGATATTGGATTTTAGATAGCGGTATTAGTCTTCCATCATTTGAAAATTGGTCTAGCAATCATCATATCACTGTAAACATATTTTCAGCTCCCCTTTGAAGCTGTCATAATGTTTATTGTTTCCCTTCCTTAATTAATAAGCTTAACAGAATTGTTTTGATATTCTATCTTGTATTTGCCTGAGAGCCACACTAATGACCATTCTTAGGTACTGTGCTTCACCATTCTTTCAGTACACAGCCCTATTTCTTGCTTAGTTGGTGATTTCTCTTCCTTGCACTGCTGAGAGTTTCACTATTACGCAAAGCAATCATTTTTTTTTTTTTTTTGGTTCCTCTTTTTTTTTGAATTTAACCAATCCATTTGACAAAACAAACCATAACAAAAAAGTGGTTTTCAGCTGTTAATGTTAGAATAAATAAAACCTGTTCCAATAACATAATGAAATGCTCCTTTGGAAAGCCTCCTACAAATGCTAATGCCTATTAGTGAGCGGATGTCGATCGAATCAGGAACAAAGCCATTAAGCGCTGATGATTTTCCTTTCTATTACAGATGTAACTACTGTATGTATTGTTTTCTTTCTTTCTTTTTTTTTTTTTGTTTTCTTTAAAGCAACTGTTTCAAGCTTCATTGTCTTTAGTTTAATTCTTAGGTGGAATGCGCAATTCTAATTCTCAATGACTCTTTCCCTCTTTTTATTTTCCAAGTCTCTCCCAGTAGAGACAGAACGTTCTGTCTTGGGACAGAACGATTAATTCATCGACATCGATTATGATCCAAGGTAGCAGTTTTATTTATTATCCTCGTTTGCTGTGTGTTTGGATTTGGGGGTCTTTGTCTCCGAAGGGCGTTGCTACTGCAAACCCAAGGTGGACAGGATGACTCAGACTGCTGCTTTGCATGGTGTCAACTTGTTCCTTTCCGACCCTGATGTTCTCTGACCTTCTCCTAAGATGATGAGCTCTACTTATAGTCCCTTACCCACTGGGTACGACAGGGGCAATCTCAGCATTTGGTGGTGGCAACGAAAGAAATCATGCAGAGCGTGGATGTGGTGGCCAGCAGCCCTAGAGACCTCTGTTACACTCTGGCATGTTGAGATCAAAACTCCTCTCAAACTAATGATTCTTCTTGTGAAATTGGGGACAGAAGCTGGAATGGAATCACTATAATTCAACATAAAAGGAACTCTGCATATTTTCTTTCATCATATCTTCATGGAAGATAATTTAATAGAATAGCAAGATCAATCCGTATACCAGTGCATTTTCCTTGTGTCTTGTTTTTTAAAATCAATCAGGTATGGGCCATGGTGGTAGTCGGAATTGTAAGATATACTCCAGATTGTAACCCCAGTATTCTGTATTTCTCCTTTAGAGTAGTTGGGACTAAAAAACACGCCAATGCACCCAGCCACGGGGTAGCCACTAATTGCCAATGGATTTTGAGCTCATTAATAAAGGATCTTGGACTGGGTTGGTCTGATTTCGACAGGTGATTGACCCTCTAAGAGCCTGTCAGTCACTGGTAATCCTGCTCCTGCCAGTTGAGGGAAAACAAGAAAATGTGTAACAGGCTGCACTGGGGGGCAGCCTCCTCTAGGGGCTCACAGCCAACCAGAAACCAGGGGGCTAGTCATATCACCTCAAGGAACCAGGTTCTGTGAGCAACATGTGTGAGTGTGGAGGAGCACTGCAAAGTCGAGGTGCTGGCTGGGGTAGCACAGCCAGGCCGCCACCTCGATGTTAGCCGGGAGAGACCGTGAGCGCAAAGCCCTGTTCCGTATTGCCTGCGCTGATGACCGGCAAAAACTTGAATCTAAGGGATGGACACGCCTTGTGATGCTTTGCCAAACAAATGCGCCCACTCCTCAGAAAAGACGTGTGTAAGCTCAGGCTCTCTCTTTCCCAAAAACACATGACAGAATCACAGCGTGGGCTCAGCAGGGCGTAGTGGCCAGCTAGGCGTGCCCTGCCCAGCTGGAAAGCAGCACGCTGCCCGTCAGGGCCATAGGTCTCTTCCACAGCTGAGGATCTTTGTGAAAAATAATTAGAGATAGAACCATTTTTCCCTAATCCACTGCGGTCTAACTCTTTTGTTAAACACAGTCCACCTAAATGAATAGAAAACTAAAACTTTTTTTGAAAAGGATTTTAAAAACACAAGCTCTCATCTGAAAATAATTCAAAGGTTTACTTTATCCAGTTGCCATACAGTGTTCCAGATGTTTATTTGGCCTTGAAGTTTTTTTTTTCTCCCATCTGATAAAAGCATGAACAGCAGAGTGGCCCAGCAGGTGGGCCAGGCAAAGAGGGTTGCTGTAGACACAGAGAATGCTACAAATACCCTTTGTTTCTAGGCCTGTGGAGAGCACCTGATGCTCAGCATGGACCGGCTTGTCTGTAGTGTTTGGAGAGAACTCTGCCGAACGACAGAGAGGCATTTCCTATTTCGCAGCTTGCTGATTGCATTCTCAAGTCTGAGGTAGATAGCCCCAAACAGTAAAAATGTATATGTGGGGATGTAGCTCAGTAGCACAAGCACCTGCCCGGCAAGCACAAGGTTGTGAGTTCAATTGCTGGTACCGAATAGAACTTGTACTTTCAGCTTCACTATCAAATAGACATGCAATCTTGACAAGCTCTTTTTGCTTGGTTAGGCCTCGTTTTTCAAATTTGTCAAGTGGCAGTAGCAGCAGTAATACATCTCCTATGATTTCAAAAATGAATGAGGTAACATGTGTGCCTGTGTTCTGTGAGCTCTTTAGCCCTCTACATATATGTCTAAATTAACAGAATTTCTGTCCTTAAATGATCTCTTGATAACTCCTTCCAGCATGCTCTGAATAGAAGATGGGAAGTGGGAACAGTCTAACCACGTGTGCTACACAATTTGATTTTACTTTTATTAAGAGTTTCCGGGAATGACCTGGAACCAATGTGTGTGAAAGCAGCGGATGCCAAAAGATGTCTTTGTTATGGTAATAACAGTCTGCTTGTTAATGTGCTCAGTGTTTCTGATTAATAACATAAGGAGGAATAATGGTCATTGCATTCCATCTTCTAATCCTGCCAAAGCCCAGAGGCTGGGGAGGAAGGCAGGACTTCTGCTCCAGTAACTTGCACTGTGCCCTGAGGAGGACCAACTGGGAGCATTGCTGCCTCCTGATGCCACAGCTCCCGGAAACCCAGCAGGGACAGGAAGGCCACAGCCAGAGCCCCACAGCGGGGGTTAGCCCTGGTCAGTCCATCCAGGTGCTCAGCAGAGTGTTTACTTTAGCCACAAATTGGCAAACAATTTAAGCTGACCATTAGTGTTTTTTTTTTTTTTTTCTTTGCCTTCCTGACATTAAAATACCTACCTCTCTGTGGTTTCCCTCTACTTCCTCCTTTTAAAAGAACCACTTACAAATGGCATTGCTGTATGATAATTTCATTCTGTTTTGGAAATTAAAATGTAGGAACTGCAGTGTAGGCTCTTGAATGTCTTGCAGCCTGGCAGCATTCCTTCCTTCCTTCCTTCCTTCCTTCCTTCCTTCCTTCCTTCCTTCCTTGTTTCCAGCTTCCTTTTTCCTTCCACCCTCCCATGAATTTCCTCCTTTCCCTCCTATCAATCTCCTCCTTCCCTTCCTCTCAATCTCCTCTTTCCCTTCCCCTTCCCTTTCCTTCCTTTTCCTTTCTTTCTCTCCCCTCCTCTCTTTTCCTTCCCTCATTTTCATTTCTTTTTTCCTCTAGACAGGAAAGATGTTCACCCCAATACATTTTCTAGCTCACATTATTCCATCCTATGTCTTGTATTCTTATAAATAATACTAGATTTTTAAAAAAATCTTGAAAAAGAGGAGGCAGAATATCTTGTAATTAAAACTGCATGAATCACACTGGATATTTAACAGGACTTCAGTCTTATACTATACCTTTGCCTTCGTGTTATCAAATCACATCTTTGAGAATTGTTATGAATAGTGAGTATGCTTTTAGTGTAGAAGAGACCAAGAGATTATCTTTCATTTAATGAGAACCACATTTCTCACAGTGACTGCAGTTTGTGGGTGGACTAGGTGCCTATGTACATGTTTCTGTGCAAGGATCAATTCAGAATTCCCTTATTGGCAAGGTCAGCTGAATTTTAGCTATTGATCTGACATTAAGTCTAAACTCAGAAAAATATTTTTTTGATATTTATTTTATTTATGTATTTATATATTTTATTTTTAAAATTTTATTCATTTTCAGGAGAAAGATAAAATAACAATGAAACAGTTTTAAATCATGTGTATAGGATGTTTCTAATAATCAATGCATCGTATATTGTTTCCTTCAGAGTAGATATTCAGAAGATAAGATGCAAACATGATATCTAAACAATATTATCATAAACCTTTATTCTCAGTGAACTAAGAGAAAGTACCTGTATATCTATCATAATTCTCTCGTGTGTGTGTATATATATATATATATATATATATATTTTTTTTTTTGCCTTTCATATATTTTCACAACAAAACTGTCTTATTTACACGTTCATGACATTACTAATGCATGACACTAGGTTACCTAGCAGCTGATAGCTAACCTTAACCAGACGGAATGTTCATCTCAGGAGCAAGGTAACTTGTTTGCTTTAAGCACTGGGCCAAGTCCCACCTACATAGATTTGATTGATTCCCTAGCTTCGTGGCTCCCAACATATTCCCCTTTTTTATTTTGTTTTTTCAGAGATGGGTGTTCCACTGCAGTTAGAGAAGCTGTACTTTGAAAAGTCTTTAAAGGATCTTTTCATACTTGAAACCAGTCTAAAGATTGTAGGTACTTGAATTCAGCAAAATAACACAATATAGTACAATAGTCCATAATACTAGTGGGTTATCCACAGGACTGTCAATGTCAGAAGTTGTTGACTTGAGCCTTTTACAGCTCAGTATATTAATGGCTTTACTTTTTTATACCTCATGGTTATATTTTTCTGCTGGAGAGTAAAGACCAAGTTAAAGCAAAGACCTATATAACTAAAAATGTAGCTTTTGTGTCTGACAAGGTCAGTCAAATCCCTCAGGATTTATTCTAGAGCCATGTACAGCAGCTAGTAGATCCTTTGTCAGTGTCCACCATCTGGATGAATCACGGCCGTTGTTTGACCAATTTGCTCTGTGTGAAAGCCTGTGAAACTTCTTTCTCTCTAGATGACTCTCCTTAGGCAGACCATGCATCATTCATTGTTTTCCTTCAGCAGAATATTTGGGACAAATTGAGAATTCATGAAAATATTGTCACTCTAGGATACAACATAATATCTGATGAATATATTATTTTGGAATGATGTAATATGATTAAATGTGAACAGAGTTCACAAACTAACAAAATTGTAACAAGTGTTAGAATTATGAGGTACCTCAGTATCACTATTTCATGGGGTGTGAGTAAGGCCAAACAATGAGCTTGAAAATTCTCCACATTTTTCTGAATTCTTTGCAACTTCCACAGATCAGAACTTCTCTTCCTGGCTAATTCCAATTATTTTATTTTGTTCAGGATTTTACCTTATTCAAGCCAGGGATATAGCTCACTGGTACAAGCACTTGCCTGACAAGTGCAAGGTCTTGAGTTTGAAGCCCAGTATACACACAAAAATGACCACACCTTATTCAAGTGGTAAGTTTGTTAAGATAAATGGGGAGGGCAAAATTAAAGATATAATTTTAATGTTGGCTTCCCAACCCACGTTCAGCAACAGCTTTGAATCTTGTTACTTATAACACATTTATTTGCAACCTGAGTCATTAAATACCTGATCTGCTGGATTTATAATAACATTAACAATCAAGGCATGCCTCTACTGAAGACTTCCTCTAATTCTTCTCAAGAATACATCTTGGTAATATGTGATTGCTGCTGCTGCTGTGAGCTAGGGTCTGACCCGATATATGCAAAATGATGACTACATCCTTAAGTAGGCTGCCACTTAACCCAACATTCACAGAACTAAGTCAACCAAGAAGCAAGGAATTTTGCTTTTATACATTAAAATTATATTAAATTAAATTAAAACAATAATAATAATTTTCCAGAGACTCGTGGTAAATATTTCTCCCATAGCATTCAGCTTCTTTTAATAAATACTAACTGAATTACAAAAGAAAAAAACAAGGAGGAACAATAACAGGGCTTTTTAAGGTGCTACCAAGAGCACATCAAGGTGCAATGAGAAGTCATTACAGAGGATAAATTCAAAAAACGTGAAATGTGTGCTTCGAACACAAGCGATTTGTAAATTCAGCTTTAAAAGATTTTATTAAATGTGTTCAAATTCTCCTTCCTTCACTCCACAATTCTTTTCCTTTTTCAGTCCTAATCTTACAGGGTGTTATGGTTTGTGTCTAGTTGTCCCCCCAAAGTCTCACATAATCATGGGATAGCTTCTGTACACTGATTGATTCATGATCCAAGGCTGGGATTATGGGTGTGAGTGGCGTAGACCCTGTGTATGACAACGTGAGGAGGGGAGAGAGCCTAGCTAGCTGCCTGAGCTGCTGCCGCTCCCTTTGATCTCTTCACTCTTTGCCAACGCCATGAAAGGCTGCTCTGCACCATGTGCCACTCTGCCGTGGAGCCAGCTGAGTATGTACTGAAACCTCCACTCTTTGTGACCCGAATTAACCTTTCCTTCCTTCATTTTGGCTGTCAGACATTTGTCTTAGCAATGAGAAAAAAGTAACTGAGACACAGGGTCAAAGCAACAGGGTCTATGTGAGTTCAGGAACTGAAGAAAAGCATTCTGTTAAAACCAATCACTACAGACAGAACCACACAGACAAGCGTCTGCAATAGGTGTTTCAATCCAGGCTATTTTTCCAAAATTGTTATTGTTAAATGCATCCTTCCACTCTGGGTAGGATTGTGAAGACTCTGGTAGCTCACAGACTTTTATCACTCCATGTTCTGCCTGTGTGCATGCTGCCCCCAATTTCCTGACCCTTGAATGTGACTGTTTGCATGCATTCATCTCCCTTTATTTTTCCTTTGCCTCTACAGAGCTTGTGATCATCTTCTTTTCTTTATTTTTGTGTATATTTGCATTTTTGAATCCTTTGGTCAGTGACAGATTAAGAGGTACAGCCAACCTTTCTGCTGGCTCTTTATGCTGACATCTCTCTGTGTCTTACACAGAACGTGATGCCAACAGAAACAGCTCCTATGAGGTTCTGTTTCCACCTGGGGGCTTTACCATATAACCATGGTAAAAACATTTTTCTAGTCACTTTGGTGATGAAGTGTAAGCAAAATGTATGAAACACTCAGAAGAAAAACAATTTGCAGTAAGCAGATGCATTTGTATGTTAATGGAAGAAATCAACAAATTAGCAAGAAAGACTTGGTGCATATTTAATATTTAATACTTTCTTTTTTAGAAGTACCTGTATTTTCTTTTCTTTTTATTTTATTTTTAAAGAATACCAAATTAGTGATAGAAAAAAAAAATAACAGCATTAGAAACTGTACAAGATTTTATTAAGCAAAGTAATAGGAATTCAACAATGGTTTCTGTATTAAATGATGGTATCTTCAAATTAGTTGTTCAGATTACCAGATATAAATGTATAAGATTCTTTTAAAGAAAAAAAAACTCAAAGTAATAACAAATAAGTTAGAAGGAACTCAAAAGAGATGGCTCAGTGGAATAAGCACTTCCCTGGGAAGCGCAAGAGCTGAGTTTGATCCCCTGTTCCACCAAAAAAGTAAAAAGAAAGAAACTCAAAAGAGGGAAAAAATCAGAATAAAAAAATTATGCATCAACATGTATAACATGGAGGAAGTCCTACTGACAACAAAACAAGAGGAATTGTTGATAGGAAACCTCACTGAAAAGCCAGGAAACCAGTAGTCTATTTTATATAGACACCTGTTTTCCTTGATGAAAGAATTATTTACCATGGTTTATGTTCTTTTGAAATAGGATGAGCATGTGTTGTGTGTGTGTGTGTGTGTGTGTGTGTGCATGCACAAAACTGTATGAGTTTGTGATGTTCCTTCAAATAAATATGTACAGGAGTTTACCAAATAATGTACAGAAGC
This sequence comes from Ctenomys sociabilis, assembly GCA_004027165.1. Lineage (NCBI taxonomy): Eukaryota > Metazoa > Chordata > Mammalia > Rodentia > Ctenomyidae > Ctenomys > Ctenomys sociabilis. Next base: position 66,574 of record PVKA01005446.1, on the reverse strand, counting down.
ACTCAGCATTAGAGATCGCTTCACAGGAGAGATGTCATAGTGTGCTCTTCCATCTTTTGTTGAGGTATCATTCACATGAAATACAATTCACCCACGTGACAGGTGCAGTTTAATTGGATTTCAGTAATGGAAGACAGACCTATAATTAAAATCAATAACATAATACAGAAATATTAGCTGTAGGCTTTTCATGGATGTCTTGTATAGAAGTTGTTTTCCAGTCGTAGTTTATTGAAAGTTTCATTGATGAAATAGAAGCTGAAGAATTTGGTCAAGTGATATACATATATTACTGTTAAACTTGCTGAAATTTTATTTAAACTTTTCACATTTGTGGTCATGAGGTTTTTGGTCTTATAGTATTCTGAGTTTTGGTCCCAGGGTGGCTTGGCAGGTACCATAGATGGAAGGTTTGTGTCCCGGGGTAAAACCCTGGTTGATTCTGTAGGTCCAAGGGCAGTGGGCTCAAGCTTCCCTCAGCAGCACATATGCCAAATATGATGGTCTTCGGGATTGGGCTGTTTGAAAGATAACAGGGAGAGTTAGGCCGTGAGAGGTAGGCCATTGTGAGATCATCTTTCTTACGAGAAGAGAAGTCATGGTTCTGGAATGCTTTGTTTCTTATCTCTCCAAATGCGGTGTCTTGGGGTGCAAAGAGGCCTGAAAGTCCCTTCTAAGTCATGATCAGGGACATCAGAATGAACTTGACCCGCCTGGCACATAGTTCTTGGACTTACCAACCTTCAGAACAGAAAGCAGAGTCCTGCTCCAGCCACCCAACCTATGCTATTCAGTTAGGTAGCTAAATCAGACAAACAGGATCTCCTCCTTCCAGTTAGATTGCTGGAGGGATTTGTGTAGAATGGTATTAGATCTTCCTGAAGAATTTGGTTGATTTCCTCATGGAAGCTTTCCAGGTCTGAAGATTCCTCTGGGAGAAGTTGTCACTAGAAATTATCTTCTGTGATAGATTCATATTATTTATTTATAATGAGCATTAAACATTTGTATCTTTCAAATAATATATCCATTTCATCTAAGTGACTGATTTTATACCCTGAAAATTGTACAAAGGTAATAAATATCAAATGCCATCCTTTTATCACATGTAGAACCTTTGATGATGTTACTTCTGTTACCTAAGATGTCTGTAATTTGTTTTCTCTCATTTTTCACTAGTAAGAGTACCTGCAAGATTAGCAGATTTATTATTCTATCTAAGGAGAGCTTTTGGTTTTATTGATTTGTCTTGGTTTTGTGATTTCTGTCTCATCGATTGTTATGCTAGTCTTTACTTCCTCTCCATCATTCCTGTGGGTCTAATTTGCATTCCCTTTTCTTGTTTGTTACAATGGAAGATAGGGCATTGATATTTATTTCTTCTAATCTGATTCAACTACTTAGTACCAAACTCCTCTTCCTATCCATAAGTATGTTTGCAGGGATATTTCAGAAATGGGGCAGTTGTGTTTTAAATATCACTGCATTCAAAATATTTTATTATTTCTCTTTTGCCATTGAATTAGCTTTCAAAGTTTTTGGATTTTTCCATAACTTTCTATTTTTAATCCTTATATTTTTAATTTTGTTGTTACCGGAGAATACACATTGTATAACTTTAATCCTTTAAAATTTGTGAATGTAAATTTAATAATTAAATAAGTGAGATACTAATTTGCATTGTTAATTATTATTTTTAATCCCTAGATGTTTAGTTTTATTTTATTTGGGTTATTATTATTTTTTAATGTATTTGGTACAGGGTCTCACTACACAACTTGGAACTCGTAGTGATTCTCCTGTTTTCAGCCTTCTCAGTGCTGGGATTACAGGCATGTGCCACCATACTACATTTCAGTGGCTGACTCAGTGTGCCCAGAGCTGGGGCCAGCATGGCCTGTGGTGCTGGGATCAAGCCCTGGTCCCTGTGCTTGCCTAAGCAGGCACTTAATCTGCTGAGCTATCTCACCAGCCCTATATTTAGTTTTAGATATTGTTGAAATGATAATATATTTTAATCTTAGTTTCCAGCAGTTCCTTGTAAATACCTGTTTGACTTTTGTATGTTGATATTTGGTCCACTGACCATGCTATGATCAATTGTTATTGCTATTATATAATTTGTGATTTTTAAAATATTTTTATATAGATGATTATGTTCTTTACCAATAGGACCATTTTATTTTTTCCTTTCTAAGTGAATACATTATTTCCTTCTCATTTTCTTCGTTATTACAATAGTTAAGAATTTGAATACAATATGAAATATTAGTGGTAAGGGTGAACATTTTTTTCTTGTCCTTAAATTTAGGAGAAAAGAAGACAACACTGAACTAATTACTGCAATGCTAAGTTTTCAAAGAATAATGTAGGTTCTGAGCGACAATTTATTTACAAGTGCCTATTTGAGATTAAAAAAATTATGAATGAGTAAAACATGTGGATGGAGTCTACACACTTGGAAATATTCTGTGTGTTCTTGTAAAACAATGTGTGATCTGCTGATGCTGAGCAGTGTGTATACTGCAGTGTGGATCTGGGTTGAGTCTGCCCACCAGGTTCCTGGGTTGAAAGTCTGGCCCCGAGTATGATAATGTTAAAAGATGCTGTGACTTCTGAGAGGTGGGGCTCATGGGGAGCCACTGACAGCGCAGCCCTCAGAGTTGATGCAGCTTTCCTGAGCTCTGATTAGTTCTCCAAGGAGCAGGCATCAGACTAAACCAGATGTCCAATGCTCTCTAAATTCTTCTCTCACCATGCAACCTCCCTTTGTACCTGTTCCCACTCGCTACCAGGCATGCTACCTGCCATAGTGTTCTCAGCATAGCTCAGCCAGTATCATAAGCATACCCTTGAACTTCCAGGACTGAGAGCTAAATAGGATTCTTTTCCTTGTAATGTTCCCAAATTCTGGTACTTTGAATTAGTCATGGAAAAAAGATTAGCAGACTGTCTTACAGCTGTCAATTTGGTTAAAATGATAGAAAACATTATGTAAGGATTCTATATCTTCATTACTTGATTTTATATTATATGAGTTATATTTTTGTCTTTTTGAGACAGGATTTTCACACTGCAGTTCAGGCTACCCTTGAACTCACTTTGTACACAGGCTGGTCTATAACTCACAGCAATCCTTGTATTTTGACTTCCCAAGTGTTGGGAGCACAAGCATGTGCCAGCATGCCTGACTTTATATGAATTATGGAGAGAGAAACAAAGCCTCTGATGGTTATTGTGTATTTGTCTATTTTTCATGGAAGTTCTATTAATTTTTTGTACCATAAATTTTAAAACTGACATTAGGGATATAAATACTTAGGAGAGTTATGTTTGCTTTAATTTATTATCACTTGTATAATCTTTGATCATCCTTAGTAATCTTTCATAAAAATACACCTTCAATGATATTTTTTTCTTTTTTTATATTAATTTCATTGAGAAAGGAGTAGCAATGAGACAGTTTCAAAACAGCTTTGTAGGACAGTTACAAAAATTAATACATTGTACATTGTTGTCTTTGAAGTATTATTCATAGTACAAGATGCAGACATGGTATCTTGTCTAAACACAATTAGTTCAAAACTTTTCTCATTGAACTAAGAGAAAGTAGCTGTATATCTATGCTATTTTGTATATGCAGATACAGATATATGTATGTACATATATTTTTTTTTTACTACAAAATGGTCTTTCATTGTATTCCCCCATTTTTTTTAACTTCTGTCAGAGGTGACTATTCCATTGCTATTCATGTGTTATAGGTTAAATGATATTTAAATAGCCATTCTAATTATCATTTGACTAGGTTTGCATGGTGTAACGTTTTCATTTTTTTACTTATAATCTATTTTTGTCTTCTTATGTGATTAACATTCTTGAGACTATGAAGTTTTATTTGTGATTTGTTTCATTCATCATTGTAAAGGAAACGTTTCTGATACTATTATATACTGTTATGGTCTGTATCTAGCTGTCCCCCCAAAGCTTCATGCAGTGGTGGGGTGGTGGCCTTCTAGAGTTTGTGATTAGTTCACGAACTAATGCTGGGATTATGGGTGTAAGCGCTGTTGTGATTATGGGTGTGAGTGCTGCCCCAGGCTTGGGGCAGACAGCCTAAAAGCAATGTAGGGAAGAAAGCTTTGCTCTCTGCCTCCGCTGCTGCTGCTGCTGCTGCTGCCACTGTTCCTCCCTTTAGCTCTTGCTGTTTTCTGCCTCCGTGAACTGCTGCCCTCTGCCATGTGCCACCACTGTGCCTCGGAGCCAGCTCATTATGGACTGAAACCTCCACAAACTCTGCACTTTCCTTCCTTAATTCTGGATGTTGGGTACTTTGTTCCAGTAAGGAGAATAAAGTGGGCTCCCATGCGTGCCCATCCAACCCTAGAGACCGGCCAGAGACAGTGCGGCAGACTCCGCCATCCTCCTCAATTCTGCCCACACCCGCCCAGTCCCAGAGACCTCCCGAAACAGCGAGGCCCACTCCACCAGCCTACTCGATCTTGCCCACACCAGCCAGCAAGAGACTGGCCTGAGACAGCGGCTGACTGCAGCAGCCTCCTGGATCCTGCCCCAAGCTCTTCCAGTGAGTAGGAATTTGCAGGACTCACCAAGCTTCCCAGATCAGTGAGAGTGTGGTGAGTCTGAGTGAGAGCCTTTGGCTTCTTCCCGCCATGCGCTACCCGGATCCCTGCCCCCAAGCCCTCCAAGCCAGTGACTGGCCTGAAACCTCAGGACCCACTCACCAACACCTTCCTGGATCCCCTGCCCTAAAGCCCGCTGAGTGAGTGGGAATTTCCCCAATTCTCTGAGCATCAAAGTTCAGTGAGTACCAGAGTGACATTTCCCAGGGATTCCCTGCCCCCCCAACCCCGTGGCCTGGTGAGAGCTCCAGACCCACCACGCCAGAGAAACATTTCCAGGCGATTGCCGGTCCCTCCCCACAGTACCAGACCCAGTGCAGGTCGGCCTGGAGTGAGAACTCCAAGCCTGCCATGCCGGAGGGACATTTCTCAGCAATCCCCCACCCCATGCCAGGGCCAGAAACCCAGCGCAGCCGGGCCTGTGAGTGAGGGCTCCAGGCCTGGTGCAACAGAGGGACCTTTCCCAGACTTCTTAGGTTACAGCCTGTAGACCCGGACCCAGCACAGGCTGGCAGACCCAGTACAGCCTACTTGGTGAATAAGATCATCCACTATCCTTTTGTGAGCCCAGAAGACCCACCAAAGCCCAGTGCCACCCACCTAGAGAGCTACCTGCCTGACACAGGAGGGCTGATCCCGGCAATTTTCCGGATCCTCGCCCCAAAGGCAGCTAAGATGGGGAATTTTCACTACTTGCTCTGCATCCCAGTTCGGTTCCTGCTCGCCTGAACAGGGAACCAACAGAGGGGAACCAAAGGAGCTACAGCAAAAAGGAACTGAACACAACAGCTAGATCCAGGATAGGCATACCCGCACAATCTCAAACTTAATAGACTGGCCCCCAAATCTCATAACAACCTAAGGTTACCAAAGCTCTACACCAAAGGTCAAAGGTCAGTGCTATACAAAATGACAAAAACAAGGGGAAAAACGCAAACCCAGAACTCGAGTCCACCAGTAAGGGCAGAGGACACTAGCTCAGCTGCAATGAATAAATTAACAGATACAGTTGCAAAGGAACAACAGCAGAAAGCTATAGAGGAAATCAGAAGAGAAGTAATTCCCCAAATTAGAAAAAAAAATTCTGAATACATAGTATCTGAAATAAAGAATGAATTCCAGAAACACTGGGTGGAAAAACTATGCTCACCCAGAACAAGTGCAAAGAGCACTATTCCAGCTGAAATATATGAATTAACAGCATCTGAAGCAAAGAAACAACAGCATAAAGATCATAATGAACTCAAAGAAGAAATAATTTCTGAAATCAAAAAAGAACTCTTTGATAAAAAAGAATTCTTAGAAATCATAGCATCTGAAATACAGAAACAAGTCCATAAATATACAGAGGAAACCCAACTTGGAAGAAACACTGCAGAAAAAGAATTAATAACTACCTCTAAAGAAGACATAAAAAAATTGAGGAGATCAGAAATATGATGGATTCCTTGAATGAGCAATACAGAAAAGAAATAGAACAGATGAAACACAAAGAGATATAGAAGAACTAAAAATATCAATCACTAGTCTACAAAAACATCTGAGTGAAAGTGAAGACAGAATTTCAGATCTTGAAGATGTCAGAGCAGATAGTGAAAAGGTGAGAAAGGATCTCTTAAAAACAACAAGAATGCAGGAAAAATAATCCATCACCTGCCAAATGACGCCAGGATGAACAATGTGAGAATAATTGGTATCATAGAGAATGAAGGAGTCAATACAAATGACATAAAAAGAATTTGGGGAGAAATAATCACAGAAAACTTCCCAAATATGAGGAAACAATCCAACATTCAGGAAACCGAAGCATACAGAACACCAAATAACTTCAAACCAAATAAAAACACATCGAGACATAATAGTTAAGATCCCAGAAATCCAACACAAAAATAATATACTGAAACCTGCGAGAAAGAAGAAGGAGTTCACATTCAAAGGAAAACCCATCAAAATTACAGCCAACTTCTCTACACAAACAATGAAGGCAAGGAGAGCATGGAGCAGAGTTCTTCAAGTCCTACACGAAAACAAATTCCAGCCCAGACTATTATACCCTGCAAAACTCTCTTTCAAGTTTGATGGAGAAGTGAAATACTTCCACAACAAAGACAAACTAAAGAATTTCAGGATGACAAAGCCATCCCTTCATAGGCTGCTGAAAGATGTTCTAGAGAGAGACCACAATGACCAGAACTCCATGAATGAGAATGGAAGGAACCCACTAAACAGGACAGACAATTAAACACAGGTTACAAAGGAGTAAACAACACCAGGTAAATATCATGACAAGCATAAGTCAGCACATTTCAATTATAACCATCAATGTAAAGGACCTCAATTCTCCAATTAAGAGAAATAGACTGGCACAGTGGATTAGGAAACAAAATCCAACAATATGCTGTATACAAGATGCACACTTAACTCAAAAGGACATTCATAGGCTCAAAGTCAAAGGATGGTAAACAATACTATATGCCCTAGCACCTCAGAAAAAAGCAGGAGCACCAATTCTGTTCTCAGACAGTCTCAACTTCAAACCAAGAATGATCAAACGACACAAAGATGGCCACTATATATTGGTCAGGGGAAAAATTCAAGAGCAAGAAGTAACACTCATAAATATTTATGCACCAAACACAGGAGCACCCAACTATGTAAGACAAATCTTAAGGGACATGAAAAACTTAATGTCTAAGAACACAATCTTAACAGGAGACGTTAACACCCCCTTATCTCAAAAAGATAAGTCAACGAGACAAAAAATTAGCAAAGAAGTAGCAGAACTTAACCAGAGCTTGCAACAAATGGACCTGGTGGACATATACAGAGTGTTCCACCGAACCACAGCTGAATACACATTTTTTCAGCTGCACACGGGTCATTTTCCACAACAGACCACATACTAGTCCAGAGGTCATGCCTCAGCATATGCAAGAAAATAGAAATTATCCCATGCATACTGTCTGACCACAATGCAGAGAAACTGGAAATAAATGACAAAAGAAACCAGAAAAAGCCACTAAATTCATGGAAAGTAAAAAACATCCTACTCAGCAATCAATGGGTTGCAGAAGAAATTCAACAAGAAATTCAACAATATCTACAATTCAATGAAAATTTAAGCGTAACTTCCCGGAATTTATGGGATGCGATGAAAGCAGTTCTTAGAGGGAAAATCATAGCTATGAACTCACTCATTAGGAAAACAGAAAGGTAACAAATTAGCACCCTAATGTTGCATCTCCGACAACTAGAAAAAGAAGAGCGAACAAAACCCAGAGTGCAAGGACGGGAAGAAATCATAAAGATTAGAGGAGAAATTAATTCAACTGAGATGAAGAAAACAGTTCAAAGAATCCACAAATCAAAAAGTTGGTTCTTTGAAAAACAAAATAAAGTTGATAAGACTCTTGCCAACCTCATCAAAAAGAGGCAAAAGAAAATTCAAGTACAAGCGATAAGGAAAGAAAAGGGTGAAATTACCACAGACCCAGAGGAAATTCAGATTACTAATAGTTACTTCGAGAATCTTTGTGCTCACAGAATAGAAGACACAGAAGAAAAGGGCAGATTTCTCAGAAGGTACAAATTACCAAAACTGAATCAAGAAGATATAACATGGGCAGAGGAGATGGCTCAGTGGAATAAGCGCTTTCCTGGCAAGCGCAAGGGCCTGAGTTCAATCCCCGGTTCCACAAAAGAAAAAGAAAAAGAAAGAAAAAAGAAAAAAAAAAGATATAACAACTCTCAATAAGCCTATAACAGCCAACGAAGTACAAAACGTAATAAGAAGCCTACCAACAAAGAAAAGTCCAGGTCCTGATGGATCCACAGCTGAATTCTAAAAGAAATTTATAGAAGATATAATCCCCATACTCCACAAACTCTTCAATGAACTTCAAAAGGAAACAGTCCTCCCAAAATCATTTCTGGAGGCAAGTATAATACTGATTTCAAAACCATTGAAAGACACAACCAAAAAGAACTACAGGCCAATCTCCCTCATGAACATAGATGCAAACATACTCAACAAAATCCTGGCAAATAGAATACAGCAAATCATCAAGAAGATCATACACCATGACCAGGTAGGATTCATCCCAGAGATTTAAGGATGGTTCAATATTGGGAAATCTATACATGTAATACACTATATTAATAGACTGAAATCTAAAAACCACATGATCATCTCAATTGATGCAGAGAAAGGTTTTGACTCATTCATGTTCAAAGTCCTACAGAAAATTGGAATAGATGGACTCTATCTTAACTTGATAAAAGCCATCTATGACAAACCAAAAGCTCATATAATCCTAAATGGGGAAAAATTGAAATCTTTTACTCTTAAATCAGGTACAAGACAAGGATGTCCTCTATCATCCCTCCTATTCAATATAGTCTTGGAATCCTTAGCAACAGCCATTAGAAAAGAGGGAGAACTAAAGGGAATAAGAATAGGAAAGAAGTAGTTAAATTATCACTATTTGCAGATGACATGATACTTTACTTGGAAGACCCCAAAAATTCACCAAGAAACTACTAGAACTGATAGGGAAATTCAGTAGCATAGCAGGATACAAAATCAATACTCAGAAAATTGGAATAGATGGACTCTAGCTTAACTTGATAAAAGCCATCTATGACAACCCAAAAGCTCATATAATCCTAAATGCGGAAAACCTGAAATCTTTTACTCTTAAATCAGGTACAAGACATAGATATCCCCTATCACTGCTCCTATTCAATATAGTCTTGGAATCCTTAGCAACAGCCATTAGAAAAGAGGGAGAAATAAAGGGAATAAGAACAGGTAAAGAAGGAGTTAAATTATCACTCTTTGCAGAGAATAAAGTGACCAAGACAAATACTATTGCAACTCTTTAGAATATAATTTTTAATCAATGACATACCCACTGCTGACATACTATTATTTATATGTCCCATTGCCAATATTTACAATTGGCTCATTTTTCAGTTGTTTTTTAACAGTTGCATATAACATTACCTTGAGTATCTGCAGGTCATGGAGTAATTTCTTGTATATTGCAGTACTTCTTGTTATTTGAGTTCCTGTTCTTTTTCTTATAACTTAGTGTAAAATCATTAATAATAAGGAGTTATCATATGGCTTTATATACATTACCCTTAATAAATGTGGCTGGTTGACTCCCAACTACTCTTTTGGAATTCTCATGCTTGACCTTACATTATAGGCCCAATGAACTCCTCACTGCTTCTAAGTCCTTGCTCTGCATCTGTGAAACTGCACCACAGAACTGCATGGAAAGTGAGAAAAAAGACACTTTTAAGTATCCCTGCAACTATCTAATGAAAAAGGAAATAAGGTTTAATGAGAATAAATGAATTCAGAAATTCCTATTTTAAAACCTTTATGCTAAATATTATTTAGAGATTACATTTTTTATTAATTTTATTAAGAAACAAATAGCAAAGCAATAGTTTCAAAACCTATTAGTGGGATGGTTTCAATAATTAATACAAAGAATTTAGTCAGACAGTTAGGGCAAACTGAATGGCATATGCTGAGAGTACTACCCACCTTTTCTTCTGGATGGTTAACAACCTATGTTCACAGATCAAAAATTGGAGAAATAGAAGAGCCAAAAGTTCAGCCAACATTTTGGTCCTAGGCCTTTCAAGGTCAGAGAAGACTCAGGACATAGGAGAACCTGTACTGTATCATCATGAAACACAATTGTGCCCCAAATTTTCTGATCAACGAGATTATGGAGCCACAGAGGAAGATAACTGATGATCTATAGTGTGCCTGGGAAGAGTCACATGGAGAGAAAACTCTCTCAGGCTCTCACAGAGAGCAAACTGGTCAAGCATTGGCCGAGACTCATCCACATGGCTGACACAGACTAAAGATCTATAGAGTAAGGTATAGGATTACAAGATAAACCCTGAGGGGACTTCACTGACCTCATCAGAAACAAAAACTACATTTTTTGGTATATAGGTCTTGCTCTATCTCAGTCTTAACCATCCAGCAGAAAAGTATAAAAATGAGGTATATAATGCCGGGCCATAATAATAAGTTGAGCTGTAAATGGCTATAGTCAACAACTTCTTCAGATAACTCACTATTATTGTGGAATCCTGGACTGTGTTGGGTTGTGTTGCCGAGTTCAGGCACCTAAAATGGTTTAATGACAATGGAGTGCCCATCTTTGACAGGTCTAGACAAAAAAAGAGGGCCACAAAGGAAGAACTATGATGTGTTTGTATCAACAGTACAGTTAAGATAAATATGCCATGCTTCTGCATAATTCTATGAGAAGGAAGATTTGCACTAATAGTGGTTGGACAAGATATTATGTCAGCTATGGACAACCACTAGGAAGATAACAAGGTAGAAAGTATTAACTATTGAATCTGTGATATAATTCAGCTATAAAAAATAAGATAAGTAAACAGCTACACTCTCTTAATTCACTGATCAGAGACATCTGCCATAATAGGATCTGTAAATATATCATGCATGCACCTTGTACTATACCAAAACATTATGAAAATGGTTTGCATTGTATTAATTTATTGAATTTGTCCTGTTAATTTGTCTTGAAACTGTCTCATTGCTATTTGTTCTTCAATAAAATAAATAAATAAATAAAATAATACAATGCATATTGTTGTCTTTGTAGTGGTTATTCATAGTATAAGATGCAGACATGATACCATCTCCACAAACACTATTAGTACAAATCTTTCCACTCATTGAATTAAGAGATAAAAGCTGTACACATCTAGCCTAACTATTTTGTATATACAGATACAAAATGGTCCTTCATTTGTATCCTTCTTTTGTTTAGTTTCACCAGGGATGGTATTCCTTTGCTATTTAAATATTGTAGGCACATGAATTCAGCAAAATAATCCACTATAGTCCAGTAGTTCATAATAGTAGTGGGTTATCTGTAGGACTGGAAATGTCAGAAGTTGTTGACGTGAGCCTTCTACAGCTCATAGAGATTACATTTTATCACTGAGAGACTTTTAGCAAAAGTTAACATTAATTTAGAAATAAGCCAGAAGGACAACAACATAACTTTCATTGTCATGCCAAACTGGTAAGCCTGCTGGAGGCCCTACTGACCCCAGGGACATTTGTGTTCCTCGACAAACTAGAGTTTCCTTTTAGAAGATGCACCAGTTTCAAATTTACTTTAGTAATTTTATTCCAGTGTTATTTTTATTTTACTGTGTATATATAATTAACACGTTACAAATATATTTAGAATGCACATGTTCAGAAAATGTATTAAAACATTAGAATGTGCTTATGTAAGAAGATGGAAGTAGAAAAGCATAAGAAAGCATTAAATTATTTTTCCTCAGGCTGCTAATTACACAAAGGTTTTCTATCGGATAGAATTCCCAAAAGGTACAATAATGTCATCCAAGGAACAAATAATTACTAATTTAGAGTACTGTTTGGTAATTTATAAGGCACTTTGCAAATCCAGGAATAATGCACCAGAAATAAGTAGATTCCAAGCAGCAGTTTAATTTTGTGTTGGAGAATGTTTAGGGTTATGGTATTAAACCATAACTTTTAAAACGTTTTCTTAGTGCAAGTTGCTATTGCATGATTATGGGGTTTAGTGTGTCAAGCTGGAGAATGCATTGAGCATATCCTAGTCCAATGGGCTCCTCTCTTTTTCCTGCCCCCTCACTTGTTCCTGGCCCTGTCTCCACAAGTCTACCTCCTGGATTTTTTAATCCTCTCCTCTATTTTAATGATTTATTATTAACTTTTGATTTATTATTATTACTTAATAATATATAGTAATTCATAATTTTATTTCTTACATAAGAAAAACATGTGGCATTTAACTTTCTGAGACTGGCTCATTTACTTGAACATGATGGTTTTCACTTCTATCCATTTTTCTGCAAATGACTTGATTTTTATTCTGAGTTTTAGAGGTCAAAAATATATATATTTATCACATTTTTTGTCTACCTGTTGACAGATCGCAGTTTAAAACCTGTCTGCAGTTTAACTATTGCGAACTGTGCTGCTACAAACGGGCACACTTTTATCATGAGAGGGTGCGTAGTCCTTAATTCTTGCAGTTCAAGACTGGTAGAGCTGGGTCAAATTCTATTTCTCTGTTTAATCTTTTGAGAAACCTCCATATTGATTTCTGTAGTGGTGATACTGGTTTATATTTCCATTAACAAGATGGGAGGGTCTCTTCTTTACTATTCCCTTGACAGCATTCATTATTTGTCATGCTCTTTGTCTTTAATTGTGTGTGTGTGTGTGTGTGTGTGTGTTTTCCTGATAATTACTGTGTAGTGAGCTACAATATCAATATAGCTTTTTAATTTACATTTCTCTCCTGGTTAAAGATGTTAAGCATTTTTCCCTATACTTTCTAAATATTTATTTTAAATTTATTTATTTGGCATGGGGTCTTGCTATGCAGCTCCGAGTTGTAACGGTCCTCCTGTCTCAGTGCTGGGATTACAGGCATGTAGCACCATGCCTTCCAGGGCCAGCACTGTATGCGTTGCCCAGAACTGAACTGGGTCCTTGTGCTTGCCAGGCGCTTAGACTACTGAGCTATCTCCATAACCCAGTATCATTGCTCATTTTATCCAGCATTTCTTTGGGTATTCTGGGTCTTTTCTGATTCCACATAAAAGGCAGGATTTCTTTTTCTAAAGCTGTGAAGAATGTTGATGATATTTTAGTAGGGATTGCATTTGAGACTATTAACTTTTTAACAATATTGTACCTATCCAAGATCAAGGGATTGCTTTAAATTTTAATAATGCCTTACTCTGTTTCTTCAGGGTTTTGTAATTTTTATTCATTGAGTACATTGATTCACATGTATTTATTAGTTTTTGAAGCTGTTGAATGGAATTGTTACTAATAATTTCTTTCTAGATAGGTTTATTATTACTGTACAGGAATGAGATTTATTTTTATATATTGGTTTTTATATCTTCCAACTCTACTGAATTTGCTTATCAAGTCTCCTTATAAATTTGACCTGATAAACATATTGACAAACTTCTGGTGGAGTTATTCAGATTTTCAGTGCAAATAATAATATACAGATAATTTCATTGCTTTCTTTCTTATTTGTGTCTCTTGTATTTCTGTGTCTTGAATAGTTATTTCAGGTAAAACTTTGACTACTATATTTGGCAGGAATGGACACAGTGAATGTCCTTCTCTTGTTCCAGGATTTAGAGGAAATTCTTTTAATTTTCCCCCCATATACTTTATGATTGAATGTTAGTTTGTCATATACGACTTTTGTCATTTTGAGGCAAAGTCTTTCTATAGCTACCTTCAATAGGGCATTATTGTCAATAGGTATTGGATTTTGCCAAAGGCATTTTCAAGATCTGAGGTGCTCACATGATTTTTTTATCAAGGCTATAATTGATGGGATGTATTACATATTTATGTAAGTTGAATCATTTGTACACAGCTGGAATAAAACGAAACTGGCTAGGATGTGTCATCTTCTCATTGTAATGTTAAATTCTGTTAGGGTGCGCAATCTTGTTGGAGATTTTTATATGTACATATTTCTTATAATTGTTTTGTCTTGCCTTTCTAGGATCTTGGATGCATCAGAATTTATTTGGGCTCACTTTATTTTTATATGGTAAGCACTCAGAGTTGTGAACTTTCTTCGTAGGACAGCTGTTAATATGTTCCAAAGATTCTGATGTATAATATTTCAGTAGCATTTGGTGTCAGAAATTCTTAAGTTTATTTCTTGACTTCTTCTGCAGTTCATTCATTTTCTATAATATATTATTCAACCACCATGTTTTAGTATAGTTTCTACGATTTGTCTTAGGTTAATTACATTGGGATATGATATGATATATGAAGTTGTTCTAATCTTTTGGGTTTATTGAGACTTGAACTATAACCTAAATATATCTATCTAAATATACGTAAGGTTCCATTGCATGATGGAAAAAAAAGATGTATTTTGTTGATGTTAGGTGAAATACTCTATGGATAATAACTAAGGATGTTTGATGTATAGTGTAGTTTAATTAGATGTTTCTTTATTATTTTTCTTCTAGCTGAGTTATCCATTTGTGGCAGTGATGTGTTACTGTTGTGTACCATGAATGTGTTAGTACCTATCTGTTGTTTTTGTCAACTGGTATTTGTTTTATGAATTCAAGTGCACCAATATTTGGTGAGTATATACTAAAGATTGTTTTATTTCCTTAGTGAATTCTCCTGATTATCAGTATGTCATGGTTCTCTTTGTTTCATCTGATAAGTTTTGACCTGAAGTCTACGTTATCAGATATAAGCATAGCTATTTCTTTTTGCTTTGAAGCTAAAACTCCTTGGAGTATCATTTTCACCCTTTAAATTTCAGTGTGTGTCTTTGGAGTGCACTTTTTGTAGGTAGCATATGCTTTTGATCATCTCTGCTGGGTTGTGTCTTTTAATTGATGAATTGAGACTATAAGACATCATTGGAAACTTTTCTAATTCTTGTCATTGTTGTTTCCTGGTTTACCATTCCTTTCTGTTGTTCATTTATATTCTCTTCAAGATTTATGTTTCCTCTTGGCTTATAGTTGTCATCCTGAGCTCTCTTTATCTTCCCTTGAATATTTTTAGTTCTTTAGTTCTCACTTGATGGTCTTTGATTTCTCTAGTTTCTACTTATTATGGAAGGATTTTTATCTTCCCTTCAATTTTAAAGGATGGCTTTGCAGGATACAATAATCTGGACTGGGAATTATTTTCTTTCATGACTTCAAAGGGATCATCTCAAATCTTCCTGGCCTATAGCATTTTTGTTAAGAAATCTACTGTTACTCTCATAGGTTTCCTTTATGTGGGACTTTGTTTTTCCTTCTAATGGTTTTTGAAATTGTTTCATTGTTTGGAATATCTATAGCTTGACTATGATATTTTATGAGAAGATTTTTTTCTGGTTATTTTTGACTTGGGTTCTATATACCTTATTTCCCTCATTCCCAAGTTCTGAGAAAATGTCTGTATAGTTTCAATGAATAGACTTTCTAAACCATTATCCTGTGCTTTAATACCTATTTGTGAGCCAGTGAGCCTTAAGTTCTTTCTTCTAGATTTATCCAGGAAATTTTGCATAACTATTTTTATGTATTTGGTACAGGGTTTCACTACTCAACTGGGACTCCTAGTGATCCTCCTGATTTCAGCCTCCCCAGCCTCCCCAGCACTGGGGTTACAAGTGTGTACCATTGTGTCTAGACTCAGTTTCCAGTTCAGTGAAACAGGGGGTCAGACCATGTGTCATGTGGTGAATGAGATCAAACCCGTATACCTGAGCTTGCCTAAGCAGGCGCTTAGTCCGCTGAGCTATCTCAGCAGCTCTATATAAATTATTGAGTGCTAATTATTTCTTTAATTTGCTTTCACCTGAATGTTCTAGCACTTCCACCCTGTCTCCAACACCTGATATTTTTCAGACTGACTTTGTCTTCTGAATACTTTGTTACATTTTTTATTTGACTTACTGAGGTTTTCAGTTCCAAATTGCTTACTTGATCCTTTCAGAACTTCTGTTTTCCCTCTCAGTCCT
This sequence comes from Ctenomys sociabilis, assembly GCA_004027165.1. Classification (NCBI taxonomy): domain Eukaryota; kingdom Metazoa; phylum Chordata; class Mammalia; order Rodentia; family Ctenomyidae; genus Ctenomys; species Ctenomys sociabilis. The sequence continues at coordinate 50,334 of PVKA01005446.1, read as the reverse complement.
TTGTATCCCTTTGTCTTCGTCAATTCATTTTGCTCCTCATTAGTTTTTTCTTCAATCTCTTTGGCTCTTTTACCTGACAGTGTTTTTATTTATTTATTTTTTACTGAGTACCAGATCCTGGTATGACGTTTATTTGTTTGTACCAGTTTTACATGTGTCAACTCTAGCAATTCTGTGAAATGGACAATGTTACACTCATTTTATGGATGAGCAAGCTGAGGCAGAAGATTAAGTAACATTCGTAAGGTCATATGATTAAGTAAATGGTGTGGGCCTTTATACTGCAAAGCGGCCTAGGAGCCCACGCTTGTAACTGTATGTCTTGTCACAGTGTTGTTTTCCAAACTATGCAAGTCCTCACAATCAATACCATCATTGAGATCCCATCTTCAGCCACAGTATCTTTTTTTCTTTGAGAATGGAAATATGCTTTTTAAAGTTTCTAATACTAGGAGAAAATATCATACCATGTCTTTTAAATAGATTGTAAGTCAAATATACAGTATAAATCTTAAAACAAAAAATTAAGATTAAGCATTATTCAGAAAATTAAATACTAATTAATTAAAAATCAAATGTTTTCAAAACAATTGAACTAAGAAAAAGTTTTCATGATAGTAAAGAATTACTAAGAATAAAACATAAGATAAATGCTGGAATGACAAATAAATGACCAGCACTTTTAACAGTTTGGAGATAGGATATCACACAAAGTTCTAGTGTGTTGTGGACATGGATAATGACCATGATACTTACTGGTGTCCAGGTGTCACTTGTGGGACTGAGCTACAGCTATTTCCTTGATATCCATCCTATAGACCCTGACAGAATCATGATCCACAGGGTGGGAGAAGTCCATTTGTAGAGTGTGCTGATGGAAATATCTTGCTGCTATACACAAAAGAATAACGGAAAGACTGCTTTTGTATACCTCTTATTCTCCATAAGCAATCTTTTTTTTTTTTTTTTTTTTTTTTCTGTAGAACCAGGGATTGAACTCAGGGCCCTTAAGCTTGCTAGGCAAGTGCTTATTCTACTGAGCCATCTCCCCGGCCCCCTGCCAGTGTTTTAAATTCTTTGGAATTTCATCAACTTCTGTATCCGTGGGGTGAACTTTTGGGGAGTCTATGTTCAGAGGCATCTTGTTAACTTCTTTTCTTTGTGTTGAAGTCTAAAGTTCAGCTCGGAAACCTGTATCATCATCTTCTGATCTGAGGGGTCATTTTGGAAAGTGGCTATTTTATTGTGGTATGTGTCAAATTGTGGGTATGTCTCCACATGAACGTTTCTACTCTGTGGTTGATTAATGAACGGTCCACTTGTAACATTCGGCTGACCTGAATCAGCATGGTGCCGGGCGTGGATAGCGCACCTGAAGATTGTTGTTGACAACAGAAAAAGAGAACTGGAAGGGAAGATGGTGTGCTGTTGCTTCTCCTGGAGAAACTTCTTGCTCTGGGTTTCCCGACATGAACTGATTGTTCTTATCAGTGGAGGAATTCACATATCTGCTGTCCCTGTTTAAGGCTTTGGTTCTTTTGCAGGGAGCTCTGGTCCTTAGTCTGAGCATCCCTTCCTGGTTCCAGTGCAGATCCCTCAGCCTCCTGGCAGAGATCCTTCAGTCCCATGGAGCCCACTTTCTGGCTTGTCCCACTGACCTTTAGGGCTTCCCAGCACAGTTCCTTGATGCAAACTTGCATAGCACACAGTTGTGACCTCTGTGCCTCGAGCCATGCTCATGGAGGACATTTCCATGGTTACCAGGGCTTCAGCTGGATTCTTTGGGACTCTCATTCATGGAAAGATTTCCTGCACTCTTTTGCATTTGACTCTTTGGATGAATATTATAAAATATTCCTATAAATTATGTGTCCTGTGTTAAATCCATTCCCTTGAAAACCTTGACTGCAAAATCATCGTTCATGGAGTCTTGGTTCAGCCCCTAGAACTGTTTCATTTATTGCTTTTGAAAATACCTAGAAAACTCTACAGTGAAAGCACGTTTTTATTCCAGGATTTCAACATTCTCTTTCGTGGCCTCTCAGAGCTCTGGGTTATAGAACATCCAGAGGTGTGGCAGAACCCGTGGGACAGCCAAGTGGAAGAATGCTATGGAACATTTTTGAAAAAAACGTATTAATTTAACATTTTTTAACATTATTGATTTTAGAGAACAAAGAAATTCTGATCTTGTGCCTTGTGTCTAGATGTCCTCTCAAATCCTCATGAGGTTGAAGGTGGGTTTTCTTTTTTTCTTTTCTTTTTCTCAGAGGTGACTGAGCCTAGGGTATGTGATGCTGGAATTGAATCAGGATATAACTCTAGAAATGAGGCCATTAGGATGAAGAGTGTGAGTTTTATCTGCCCTAAGACTGGGTAGCTTGGTTACAGTATAAGGGCTAGAACTAAGCTCAGCGCTGGTTGATATAGCTGTCCTTGCCTGCTGCAAACTTTTTTCCCATTGTGATGCTCCTCTCCAAACAACTCTGCCAACTATGGACTGAAACCTCCATTAACTATGAGCCAAAGTAAACCTTCCTTTAAACTTTGAGTGTCAGGTATTTTGTGTCAGCAACGTAAGTAACTAAGACAAATGAATGATCCCAGAGTGATGGAAAAGTGATAAATCATTCTATCACTGTTTCATGGTAATAATATGATATTTATTTTTTCAATGCATATGTATTCATGAGGTACCTTGAATACTAAATAACAGTCTTGCACAAGGAAATCTAAAGGATGAACAAAATACTTTTCCAATTATTTAATGATGAATATCGAATAAAAACAGGCAGAAGCCAGAAGGAATTGATTCTAAAAGTTATATGGCATCCGTTGACTTTTATAAGTGTGGTTTTCTGCCTGAGGATATGCTCAAGATCCTTAGAATGCAGCCTCAGAATGCCAAACAAAACTCAAATCTTCATTAGCTTGATGTGTTTGAGGGTAGTTTTGAAGCAACAGGAAGATAGAAGCAAACTCTGGAAAAGAAAGGAGCTGCATTAATATATTTATAAACAGTGTATCTAGGTCCATAGTGTATGCACTATGCGTGTGAACTTTTGCAGAGAAAATTTATTGTTCTTTATTTTTTTAATTAATTAATTAATTTATTTATTTTGGCAGATCCAGGGATTGAGCTCAGGGCCTTGCACTTGCCAGGCAAGCACTTATTCTACTGAGCTATCAACCCAGCCTAACAGAAAATTTAATCATGGTTCAAAAGCTCAGGAAGAATCCCAGAATTTGAATGGGAGATCAAAATCCATGTACTATTTAGGTAATATTTAATTCCACATAATCAAATACGTACAGCTAGAGAGTGTCTATCATCTAAGAAGAGAAAAAGCAGAAGATAGAAAGCTGAATAACATCAAATATATGCATATGCACTTTTTAGGATATTATATTTTTTAAATGATTTATTGTAAATTTATTGGCTTATCAAAGTGACATGAAACCCTTTTGACTCATATTTCTATAGAATCATGACTTATAACATTTATATTTTGTTCTTGCAACAACTACCCCTTCAGTATTTGCTGTTTTTTTTTAACCATTATACATATTTGACATTCAGCATTGTTATTGCTTTATTACAGTTTATACATCTATCCTTTCATTATCTGAAATTAAGCTTTAAATCATGTCAGGTATCACTTTTATCTATTTATGGGTATTGCATTTCCTTAATACCTTTATTTTATTTTTATTTTTTATGTATATATTTGATACAGGATCTCACTACACAGCCTGGACTCATACTGGTCTTCCTGCTTTCAACCTCCCCAGCTCTGGGATTACAGGTATGCACCACCATGCTTGGACTTGGTCCCCAGCTCAGACGTAGGGATGGGGCTGGCATGGCACACAGAACCAGGGATTGAACCCCTTTTCCTATGCTTGCCAAAGCAGGTGCTTAGTATACGGGGCTACCTCGCTGGTCCAGTACCTATATATTTTTTTTTGAAAGTTGACCTAATGCTTCTCCAGTTTAATGACAGCTGGCACAAAGATAAAATTTTCAGGGTCATTGTATTAACAATAAGAAGTTGTGTTTTCCTAACATTTCTCTCTTTAAAAATGATTTAACATTTTTCCAAGGGATGTATTAGTTTCTTTCCTCTTTTAGCAGTCCAGCAATATTTCTGGTCTGAGAAGTCTTTTGTAGGATCTTTCTCTACTATTATTTTCAAGGTACATCATGGAATGTTTCAATTATAGAGCAAACTTTGTTTTATTCAAATAAATTAAACAGAAATTATCATATTTATTTCCCTTCTGCTAGTTGTCTTCTTTTCAGTAAATCCATACGTATTTTTTGCTTTTCCTTAATTCTATGCCTACATCTCTCTTCTTTTAATTAATTCATTTTCCATTTAAGTTTCCTCAGCTATCTTTCACATTATTGTTTATACCTTGCATAAAACTCCTTTTCCTTTTTTCTGATGCTTTATGCAATTCCATGTTGGTAGCAAGTGATTCATCTGTTTACAGCCTCTCAACAGCTGGGATTATAGATCCATGCCACCAGGCCCAGTCTCAGAACTTTTTGTTTTTTTTTTTTTAAATCTCTGTTAGTCAGCTTCTCCTTACTATGACAAAAGACCTGTGATAAAGAAATGTTAAAGGAAACTAAAAGCTTGTCTCAGGGTTTTACCTGCCTAAAATCTTTCAGACAATGGTCCTTTGGTGCTACTTTGGGTGGCCTGTAATGACACAGCACATCATGGACGAGTACATGTCAGGGGCAGGCTATAACACTTTTTATGCCCAGGAAGTATAGGTGTGGCCAGGGAAGGGGTTTAGATTCCAAAGAAGTGGCCCATGTGACCTAACCTTCTCCCCCTAGGCCACACCTTTTAAAGATCACATACTGCCTAATTGGGTACCAGGCCATGAGCTTTTATTGGACAATTATCCAAGCTATAGTAGTATTTTCTATTTTTTTTTCCTGAGATTTTTGGAACCTGAATGTTTCTTATTTGAAGGAGTGCATAAGTTATTTAAAATCTTTTTTTTTTCCTGAGTAATTGTGTTTTTTGTTTTGTTTTAATTTTCATTTACCTCCCCTTTAAATTCAATACAAACATGATGAGCTATCCTTTTCAGGATTTAGAAATACATTTCATTTGGGGAACATAGTTTTTCCTTTTAAGTTTTCTGAGCCCAAGGTCATCACGTTTTGGCTTTGACATATCTCTGAATGGATATTATATTTTTTAGGGAGAATAGAAATTCAGAAGTTGAGAGGTAGAGAACAGAGACACGGACATCATTGATCTTCCTCTATCATCTCTGAAAACAACATTCATGCTGTTCTATGTGTGAGGCCTAATTTAAACCAGCAAAAGTTCTTCATGACTTACAGTGGAGTCATTCATGTGACAGGTTCCATTCATTGTCTGATGGTTTAGAATCAACTGAACCGCATGCCAAGCTCAGACTTCCATAGTCTTGTGTTCTGCTTTATGGATGGACTCAGTGTTAACCTACTTTTTATGAACATGTTTTATTTGCAAGGTTTGATTTAGTCATGCACGCTCCTAACATTAATTCATTAAATATTTGTTAACTATCCATTGCCACTCTTGTGATGGACAAAAGGTACAGCAATTTCCCCACATAGACAGAATTTGTTCTCCCTCTCCAATCCCTACATCATGACTAGTTTCATACTATGTTTGAAGACCACATCTGTATTTGTTTATACAGAACAGTTAGGATAAATATGCAGCTACTTTCGTGTAATTTTATGAGAAGAAGTTTTGCACTAATAGTGTTTGGACAGGATATCCTGTCTGCTTCTTATACTATGGATAACCACGAAGAAGATAACAATGTAAGAAGTATTAATTGTTGAAACTGTCTTATAAATCAGCATTGAAAATAAAAGGTATACAGTTACATTCTCTCAATTCAGTGAGTAGAGGGATCTGTTCTAATAGTGTTTGTAAATAGAATATTATGTCTGCACCTCGTACAACAAAAATCCACTACAAAAACAATATGCAATGTATTAATTATTGAATCTGTCCTACTAATTTGATTTGAAACTGTCTCATTGCTATTTGTTCAATAAAATTATAGAAAAATAAAAAAAGGACACCAAGAGTCCATCCATCAGTTTCCCATTGCTGAGACAAAATACTTAACATCTACAATTTGAAGGAGGGGAGATTTGTTGTGGTTCACAATTTCAATGCATTCCCTCCATGGCAGGGCAGGCCCAAGGTTGAACTGGCATGGCAGAACATGTGTTGGGGGAAAGCTATTCAATGCATGGCAGCCAAGAAGAGAGAAGAATGGCCAGGGACAATGACCTGCCTTTTCCAACCAGGTTCACTGCTGATCATGAGATATCTGGAGAACATTTAAATCTCAAACAATATTATTTCAACCTTCACCCTGAAAAGGTTTATATACATCCTATTACATAAAATCAATCTAGTTCATCTCTAGGAGTTCCCAGAGTGTTTATAGTTCTGTAACTGCTAGAAAGTCCACGTCCAAAGATCCTTTTGATAATCAGGGCAAACTTACAGCTATGAGCTCTTGTAAACATAAAAAAAGTAAGGGAAACATTTCCAGCACGAGATGACACATGGTAAATATTCCCATCCAAAAGGGAGGAATAAAGAAATAGATATTGGATAAAAGCAAGACCAAATCCCAGCAGGGCAAACATTGCATCCTATAGTGATATATCCTGCACACAGAGAAGGTTGTGGTGGGATGAGAAGCCCAAAGTGCTTGGGTAACCCTATTCAGTTGCTTTTGTGGGTTTCAGCTCTCATGGCCCTGTTCTCAGATTCATAGCTGCTTTGAGAAGAGCAGTTTTCCTCTGCTATACCTCTGCGCTGTGCCTCTCTGCTTGGATCCAGTCAGCTTTGGACTAAATCCACTTGAAACTAAACAAACCTCTCCTTCTTTAAATTGTGGGTGTTGAGTACTGTGTCCCAGTGTTTGGAAAGCGACTAATACACAGAGAAAGACATGGAATATGATTTGTCCACCTGAAATCTACTGAAATCCATTCCACATCCTCTCATGGCATCTTCTATCACCCATGCCCGAGATAACTGTTGAGGATTCAGCACTGCAGTTTACCTCCGTGAATGACTGTTTTCTATTTCTAACTTAATGCCTGGCTTTTCTGCTGCAGGCAGGTGTTTCTTTTTTATTCCAATTCTAATAATATTAAGTCTCTTCTCTTCCAATTCTTATTCATAGTATTCTCTGTGTCTTTTGAGGTAAGAAAGAAAGGCAATATTTTTACTTTGTTATTTTCATGTGCAGGAAAAGATTTTCCTGTAGTCTTTAGCTAAAATGGAAAACATCAGGTTGATCTCCTGGCCTTTGAAGTTTCTAGCCAACACTTGCCTGGGAATTTACAGCTTGCTGAGTGTTATAGTGTCAGTATACAGTCATGATCAGATTTGGTGACGCCAACTCATGCTAACAAGCCTCATACAGAGTATAAAAGCTGACTGCTGATTTAGTAAATTTCACTAGGAATTATAGTTCTGCCAGAACACAGTGTTCACATCTCCCTTTCGGTGTATCGTCCCTCTAGTGAACGGGCTACAGAGAAAAGCAATTTATTAGAGGATAATTTGGTGAGAATGAACCAAAATAAAATGAGGTAGGGTGATGTGGAGGATGTTTTCTGGCTCAGGCCTAATACCTTGTTGTGTCCATCACCACAACGCAGATCCATCTAAAGAAGGAGTGGTTATGTTGACATGAGGTCCCGGCATAATGTATGCTGGAACAATGTCAGCCTTTATTCTTATGCTTGCATCTCATTCTTTATTCTTATGCTTCTTTGGAAGGAAAAATAGAAACACTTTTTTAACAAAAATCTGGGTCATATAATAAACACCATTAACTTTGCCTATTCTGTTTTGGATGTTTTTCTTTCTTCTAGGCATGTGGAAAGATGACTTTCCCATCCTGTTCAACGTAAGTGACATCTTATGATTTACTGTTGTCAGTAATTTGAGAGTAGGAGCCATTAAGAGCCAGCAGGTAGTCTTCAATATTTTCTGGTTCCTACTAGAGTGATTAGTGAGAACTCCATTTAACCTAGATCTCGAAATGAGGATGACTTGGAAAAAAAATATTGGAAACAAATCCAGTGTCCCAAGCAGGACACAGGGCTTTGATGTTTTAAATAGTTATCCATTTGAGATTATTGGACTGTATTGCAAAATCTGATTTATGCTGAATTTTACTTATACTTTGATACAGAAACTGTTAGAAAACAACTTTGGATGAGAAATACTGAATGGTTTATATTATAGAGCAAGGGCCATTCATTCCTCAAAGGCTATAAGCCATGAATTCTTGTCATATTGTGACTGAATGCCATGGTATCTTGGTGCATAAATGTTTCTGTTTGTAAACAATTCTATTCCCAAACAGAAGACTTGGCAACATTTTGCTTCCATTCCTAAGCACGGAATTGGGTGATGAACATGATCACACCATGAATGTGGCCAAATTACCCTAAAATGTGAAATACATAAAGTTCATGAACTAAAGTGCCACTGAGCTTATATGAAATATTTATTCTATGTGCAAGCATCCATAGTTTAGTAGCGGAAGAGATAGAAAAAGAAAGATGAGAAGGCAAATACTTTCAAGAGAGGATTGTGACTCAGAAATCTGGGTGTGGTCATTGCTAGTAGAGCTGACTGAAAAAAGAAAAAGAGTAGCCAAAAATAATTTTTGAGAGAATTGTGCCATCAAAACATATCAACAGCCTGGACTTAAATAGACTGTGACTGTTTGATACTTTAAAAAGATACCGAGGTTCCAACTGTCTTCAGGCAAGCAGTGATCTGAGAGAGCAGCTTAACTTCCAAGAAAAACATCTTGCTGATGTACAATTCAGATATAGCTGTGGAGACTCATATGAAAGAAAATAGAAAAATTATAAAGAGTATAAATCCAGGGAGAAAATTGGGAAAGTTAATTCTCAAGTAGGAGAAACAAAGCCTATTTCAAAATCATCATCACAAATGTTTGTTTGTTTGTTTGTTTGTTTATTTAATGTGGAGCCGGTGTTACACTGTGTGATTTCCACTCAATTCTTTCCAAATAGCCACTATGGTTGTCTGGGGCATATTGTTGTATATTGGATTTAGGAGAGTTCAAAGGCCTTCAAATCAGGAAGATATGAGTCCAGATCTTTCAATGGTTATAGGAGGAATCCACTCACATTCTTTAGCTATATTGGGCTGTGAAAGTGACGCTAGAGTAGAATAAACTTTAGGGTTGCTTCCTCTGATGGAGTGGAAGGTCATGTTTTGAATGTTGGCTGGAGAGAGAGAAAGATAAATATTTTTCTTACTAGAAGGATAAACCTAGCCATTAGAGCTATTTACAATTTTTTAGTTCTTTTTTGCTTTCTGAAAATCTCACATGATTATAACACTTTTATCCTTTGATGACCTTCTGGTTTAGCTTTGGCTAATGAAATACAGTAGATCGAACAGTGTGATTTCCAGAAATGTCTAACAGCCAGTCTATGATTTGTTTTCCTCTTTTCCTAGCAACTGGCACAGTCCCAGATGGAGGAAGATGTGTCATCCTGAGTACTTGTGTGACTGATTTAAAATGTGAATATAGGGAAAATGATGATATATTAGATGCTGACATACTGGAAGGGTTTTTACTGTGGCAGAAAAGAACACATCTTAAATGACACAGTTCTAGTTTAGATCAAATGAAACAAAATAAACATATCAATTTTGCAAATCATTTCTAGAATCTTCTACAAAATATTAGCATATATATTCCAAAACTATATCACGAACAAGTTGATGCTTATCAGAAATGTGGTGATGTTTTAACCCAAGAAAATGTATAAGTATAATTCACTGAATTAATTGTGGGAAAGAACATATTATCTCTCAATAGAAATAGAAGACAGAATTGATAAAATTCAAGGGGCATTCACAGTACAACTCTAAACAAACTATACACAGCAGGAAATTAACTAAATATAGCACAACCCGGCAACAACAATCCTACCATGTGCATAAATAAACACTGTATTTCCTTTAGATATAGGAACAAGACAGGCATTCCTACTTATATTAACTATATGTAATAATATATTGGATGCCCTAAACTGTGGGTCAATTAAATGAAATCACTTGAATGTAAAGATTAAGAAATTAAAGTTTTTTTTGAGGAACCAGGGATTGAACTCAGGCCCTTGCGCTTGCCAGAAATTAAAGTATTATTTGCATATTATTTACATTTGTAAGAAATTCAAAGCACCTAGTGTAAATCAATAGAGCTGATACAGTTGGGATAGATAACGCTGTGCTTCTACATAATTCTATGAGAGGCAAGATCTGCACTAATGGTGGTTGGACAGGATATTATGTCGGCTTTTAGTACTATGGTCATCCACTAGGAAAATAATTATTGAATTTTTGATATAATTCAGGTATAAAAAAATAAGATAAGTAAGCAACTACACTCTTAATTCACTGATAGATATCTGCTAAAATAATATCTGTAAATATAATATCATGTATGCACCTTGCACAATACCAAAACATTATGAAAACAGTTTGCAATGTATTAATTCATCGAATGTGTATGGTTAAGGTGTCTTGAAACTGTCTGATTGACATTTGTATTTTAATAAAATAAAAATAAATGAAAAAAAAATAGAGTTGAGCAAGGCTGCCAAATGTAAGATCAGTCCCATGGTACCAACTCCGGTAACCACAACAAACAATTACTAGTAGCAAACAAAAACATAAAAGATGTCACCAATATGTACAATGTAGTTTTTTGAATCAGTTAAAATACACTTTAAAAGATCCTAACACTTATAATAGCAATAAAAGCTATAAAGTAACTGATAACAAATACAATGAATTATATTCAAATTTTAAGTTGTGAAACTTTACATGAAGTATTAAATATTTAAAGAAGAGGAGAGACAGAATGTGATGGTGAACAGCAAAACTTGGCATTATAATAATGATAATTTCCCAAGTGGATCTACAGATTAAATAGAACTTCAAATAAAATCCCAAGAGGATGTTTTAGAAAAGTTGAGCATTTGATCTGCCTAAGTAGGTGCTTTAATCTACTGAGCCATCTGGCCAGCCATTTCTTCATTTCAATTTGATTCTGGCTACTTCTCATTCTTTTTATTATTATTACTTTTTAATTCAGTACAGGGTCTCACTACACAGATCAGACCCATAGTGATCCTCCTGTTTTCAGCCTCCCAACCACTGGGATTACAGGAGTGAGTCAATAGGCTCAGTCTCAGTTGCCATCTCAAGCACACCTCATGGGCAGGGCCAGCACAGCATACTGCAGGGATCAAACCCTGGTTCCTGCACCTGCCTAAGTAGAGGCTTTAAATCTGCTGAGCTACTGGCTGACCCCCTTCTCAAGCTTTTGTCAGCACAATGCCATTATTCTGCATACACTTAACATACAACCACTTAATCATTTCTCAGATGTTCCCCAAAACCCTTCTGGCACGGCAGTTCATTACCTGTATCATATTATGGTAGACTCATGAGGTTGAGGTGACAGAGCTAGGTATTACCCATCTGAAGAAGAAGAAAGATGAGCTATTCCTGATGGTTTGTTAGTTATAACCTTGAGTTGTTCTTTGATATCCTTTGTCCGTAGCATGATAAAGAACGAATTTGCAAAATGGATATTAAATTTAACAATAAAATTATTATAGCAAGAAAAGAAATAAAAATAAAAATTGAGCATTTGATTATCAAATGTTTATGCATGTCCACTTTGGAAGCCAAGATAATCAGGCAAATGATGAAGAGTGATATATGTCAAGACCCATTATAGAATGATAGAGAATAAGAGATTGAGCTATGAGAGGTGGCTGATTGATGACTGTGAGTGCAAATGCAGTGGACCTACCTATATGTGGAGTTGAAATATGTGTCAGTGCCACATCATGAATCAATGGAGAAATGAAGGCCTACCTAATGCGAATAACTGTGAAAATAGGCTCTACAACATGGCATTGCGAAAGATCAGTTTCAACAGTACAAAAAGCAATAACTGTTGAAAACATAGCCCACCCAGAAGAAATTGCATGTACTAAGAATAGTACGGTATACTAAATAAGACTTAAAAATGTTTAAGTAGAAGTAGGAAAACTTGGATAATTTAGACCATGCGAACATTAAGGAATTGCACTTACTTACAGCTATATTTTAGAAAGGTAAAAATGCGGGTTGAAAATTGAAAACACTTTTTTTCAGTTACAAAGTTAATAAACAATTTATACCCTGATAAAATCACAGTTACAGTTAGGTACAGGAAAGAAATTCTATATTATATTAGGGTGACTATTGATAATAATAATACAGAGAATATATTAGGAAACTTCAAGAAAGGAATTGAATGTTGTTGCTACACAGGAATGATAAATGTTTCAGGAGATAGACTTGTGTGACCATATTTAGTTATTAAGCAATGCACAAGATCTATTGAAACATGACATGGCTCTCCTTTCACATATACAATTTTTATAACCTTATGTGTCAGTACAAACCTAAATATCACCAAATTGTAACAATTTTAAAATTCTTGAGGTCAGGAGGATAAAATAAATAATTCTATGAATATGGGTGAAATTTGAGTTAATAAAATGCAAAAGAATCTCATATAATAAATTATCTTAAAGAGGAGGCTGTCTTTTCAGAGGATTCAATAATCAAGGCTTACAAACCACAAGCTTGAGAAAATGCTGTTTTATAACGAGCGGTTGACATTTGAGATATATAAAATATAAGGTAATAAAAATGTTTGGCTGAATAAAGGATGCTTAGACATTAACGCTGAGAGTGTTCTTTTGTTAGGATCCACCTTATAAACGTAATTGGCATGCTGGAGAGGCTGTGGGGAAAAGCTCTCACTTTGGTGGGAGTGCAGACTGGTACAACCACAACAGAAATCAGTATGGAGATTCCTTAAAAAGCTAGGATTCCAGATCTCATTCCAGCCAGTTGTTCACCTCTTAGGTATTAAGAACTGGAAACCGGATACCACAATGACATATGTGCACCCATGTTTATAGGAGCTCAATTTGCCATAGCTAAATCCTGAAAACAACCCAGACGCCCATCAGCTGAAGAAAAATGGATAAAGAAGATGTGGCATGTTTTTTTTTTTTAGACACCTGCAACAGCTGTTTTATTCTGTACAGACACACGCAGATCAAGCAATGCTGCCTGCATTGGATGCAATCCTCGGCCACAGGTCTGCACATTCCTTTGCCACTGCCCTGTGATGGCAGAACCCTTCATCTCGCCTTTGTTGTTCACTATGACCCCTGCATTGTCTTCGAAATACAGAAACACTCCATCTTTCCTCCGGTATGACTTCCGCTGTCGGATCACCACTGCAGGATGAACTTTCTTCCTGAGCTCTGGTTTGCCCTTCTTCACTGTGGCCATCACCATATCACCCACACCAGCAGCGGGAAGTCTGTTCAGTCGCCCTTTGATCCCCTTCACAGAGATGATATACAGATTTTTGGCTCCTGTGTTGTCTGCACAGTTGATCACGGCTCCCACCGGAAGTCCCAAGGAGATCCGGAATTTCGCACCGGAGGATCCACCACGTCCTCGCTTCGACATATTGGACGCCGGAAACAGACGAGATGTGGCATTTTTACACCATGGAGCATTATTCAACTATAAAACAAGATAAATTTGAGTCTTTTGTTGATAAATGGATGTTAGAGAACATAATCGTACATGAAATAAATCAGATCTGCATGTGCAAACACTGTATTGTCTCCTCAGTGTGAGAGCCTGAAGAGAAAAATGCAATCTGGATACAATAGATAATAGAAAAAGGGAATGAATTTACTCAAAAGGAAAGAGTTACTGAGTTGAGGAAAAGGACAGGAGAGGGAGTGGGGAAAGAGATTTATCTAGGTATGTAAAAAGGATGGTTTGGACAACTGTACTGTGCATTTCTGCTGGTCTATGGAAAAAGAAATTAATGCTTTAATTTGTTTTGTCTCCTTTTCTCAATTGTGTGTACTTCTTCTCTTCTTAATTTCTTAGACATTTCTTTCTTCTTTCAATTTTACATACACGTATCTGGTAATATGAATCACTGGTTGGAAGATAATGCTATGCATTACAGCAAACACTGTGAAATTCGTATTATTTGGTTAAGTGAATTTTTGTATCACTTGTAATTTTTTCTGTTTTAATTTTAATTTGTATTTTCTTTAAAAAATTAAAAAAACATAATTTATCTCAATATTCAATATTGTATTCTGTGGTTCACTATGTCTGTGTTCATACTAGCACAAGAGAATTTTGGCCTCTATGTACCTGAGTATGCTTGTAAGAACTTATAGCTGCCATGTACATGGAAACAAAATCCTGATAAAGAGAAATGTCAATGAGAGAAAATGAACATATGTCTGATATCATCATCCGAGGAAATACTGCACAACATGGAAAACAAACTTCAATTGAATATGCAAACACAGATGAATTTCATGTGTGTCTCAGTCTGACACGCAGAATTAGGAAAGGAAAGGTTTATTTAGCTCACAGTTACTGGAGGTTTCATTCCACACTCAGGTGCCTCCGAGGCAGACTGGCACATGTAAGAGGGCAGTGGTTCATCGCAGTGGAAAACAGCAACAGAGCAAGAGCAGATAGGAGGAGAAGTGGCAGTAATGACCCAGGCACCAGTCTGCCTCTCCGTCTCTCTGCATTCAGGCTATCCCCCCAGGGTGAGTATAGCACTCACACCTATAATATGAGTGGCACTCAGCCGTAATCCCAAAAGCACTAACATCCATAATCTCAGCAGTGCATTAGAAATTAATCACAGAGTCTAGAAGTATGGCCCATAACTGCATGAAGCTTTGGGGGATAACTACACACAAACCATAATAAGTTGACAAACAAGTTAGAACAAGTAGTATACTGCTTGTCAAGTTAAATTCACAAATAAAACACAACATGCATAGGAAGATATATTGTAAAAGTCTAAAAGGCAATCAAATTTGTTTTATGGGAGATATAAGGAAATAAATACGAAGGGAGAAGTGAAGCTTCTATTAGGTCATTAGTAACACTTCCATTCTTAATATAGACTTTGTCTTTATAGGTATTACAAGGCAAAAATTAAAATTATACAAATGAATGAAGAGCCCTGGTCATGAGCCATTAACAATAGACATGAAACAAGAGCCATGTCTAATTTAATTCTGTTTCTCTTTTATATCTAGGCTAAGAAGTAACTATATATTATTTATATTGTTTTATAAAATATTTTACACTTACTATAAAGAACTTCATGTTCACATGAAGTTGGATCCTGCTCAAGTGCCCTCACTCTCCTTTCTATTGCTGAAGTCCCAGAAAACAATACTCACTTGTGTTTGCAGCATCTTACTCACTGTCTCACTTCTTTCTTGTTTTCAAAATTTAGCTGCAGTCTCTCCTGTTCATCACCTTCCCTTCCACTCTTTGGTCCTCACAAGTTAGTTCTATCTTTTAAAAAATCCTTCTACTGTGCCCTCATTGGGAGTTTCATAGGGTCATTAAATTTCTTTCTCTCTATTTATTTGAAAGAGAAAGAAACAATGCAGAATTTCTAAACAAAATATTACATATTGTTATCTTTAAAGTGGTTGTTCAGATTAGATATAAGCATGCAGAATATGACAGACAAGCATTCACTGTTCCTTTCTTTTTCTTTTTTTTTTTTTTTTGGCAGAACCAGGGATTGAACTCAGGCCCTGTTCCTTTCAATAAACCAATAGAAATTAGTAACACAATTATCTTAGTTATCATTATATATGTTTTCCCTTCCTTTCTGTTTTCCTTTCCCTCATCCAGTTGTTCTTTCCCTTTGAGCAGTTTCTATCTCTTTTTCATTGTATCTTTCAGACTTTATTTACCATCCTTGACTACTGGTGGCAAAGCTATGTGCCATGTTGTTTTAAACACAGAATATCTTCAACTATGAGTCGTTTTCTCTAGATTAAAAAAAAATCTTGGTATTCAGGTTGAATTGCAATGTTGGCACTTTGAACTGAATAAGTGGGTTTGAGGTTGCAGTTTGAGAACAGGCTTGGAAATAGGCTTCACAAACAAAGCGTATGCATATTTTATGTGCATTCACAGCCAAATACAATGGAAAAAATATGTATTTCACATAACTTTAGAGGAATGTTCAGACTTGTGGACAGATGGACAGACACTCATTTGTAACTCTCTTATGCAATTTAATGTAAGTAGAAATACTGCGAGGTTAGCACACACACCCTACTTCTGTAGGCACAGAAGTAGAAAGCAGAGTTCTGCTTCCAAGTCCACAAAGACATGAGGACTCATTGGTGGGAAGTGAAGATTTGCATTGGCAAATGGACCAATAGACGAAAGGGAAAATATTTACTCAGCACAATAAGGAATGAGGGAGTGAGATAAGAAATATGTTCCAAATGATTGCATGATTAAAATGTTGAAGATATCATTAAAAAATGAATGTTCTGTGTACAAAGTGATCTTGCACCTCTGGATGTACTAATGTATTCCTTTTCCTTCATTTCTATTTACTTTTTTGCAGCTTATGAAAATGTGTGACCCCAAGCTAGGGAGTTGTGAAATAACAATCAGCGCTTTGAGAATGATCTTTGGCATCAGGATGATGTTGTGTAGCCCAGGGATTTCCTTCCTAAGAATTAACCTAACAATGTAGAAATTATAAAAACTCAAGTGTGAATTTTCAGTACTAAAATGTCTGAGCACAGGACCTGGGGTTTGAGGCTGACTTGATTGGAAATCTCCAGAGAACTCCTTTTTCTGTTGTTATTTAGACTGTCTTCTCACAGACTCTTTTCAACATAGTGCTCCCTTTTAGTTTTTTTGCCAGCTCAGCAGAGAATACCTGCACTTGCCCGTAATAGAAACCTGCTCTATCACACACAAAATGTGCTCCCAGAGCAGAATTGCCTTCCTATTGCTCTCACCTTCCTCATCTCTCAGTAGGATTTTTCTTGTTCCTTAGTCCATATATTTTTGGATCAATTGGCCTCATAATGTGCCAGGTACATTCAGCAGTCAAAGCCCCTCAAGCCATTGGTGCTGTGGGGTGTGCAGGCAGATTTCTTTCTGGAGCACTTTCAGAGGGAGGTGTGTGGTGACTCACTTGCTGTGAGTCACCACACACCTCACAGAAAGTCACACCATCACTGAGATTAAAAGTGATTTAAGTATAAACACATGTTAGATTGGTAACTCTCTGGTCTCCCCAATGACATCCATTCTTAGACAGTACTTTGTAGGATACAGTAATTCTGGTCTTGACAATATTTTAGGTGGCCCTTACATGTAGAAGGGTTAGGAAGTTTGAGGTCATGAGACCTTCAAGTAGCAGGAAAAGTGTTTGTAGCAGCAACAAACCCTATGATGCAGAGGAAATTTAATGGGCTTATTTACTACTTTAGAAAAATTAAGTTGGATATAAGAATATAATTTATGATATTTGATTCACTCATAAAAACTCACACGGCATTCCACAATTTTAGCCAGTTAATTTAGTGTTGAGGTGCATAAGTGAGGTGCATATGCTTGTTAGTGTAGTAAGTGCCAATCTCATACTACAAAATACAAATTAGGGGGCCAGGGAGATAGCTCAGTAGAATAAATGCTTGCCTGGCAAGTGCAAGGGCCTGAGTTCAATCCCTAGTTCCACACAGGAAAAGAAAAAGAAAGAAAGAAAGAAAGAAAGAAAGAAAGAAAGAAAGAAAGAAAGAAAGAAAGAAAGAAAGAAAAAGAAAGAGAAAAAAATATACACAAATTATATGACTAGAAAACAATTTCCTTGGGTGGGTTTCTGTTACCAGAAGATGTCATTCATTTTTGAAACAGGATAATATGAATTTTTAAAAAAATCTATGAAATATATTTAAATGCACAAAAATACATCTTTAAAGAAAATGAGGGCTGGTGAGATAACTCAGTGATCTAAAGTACCTTCTTAGGCAAGCTTAGGCAAGCATGCAGGGTCCAAGATTCAATCCCTGGCACCATGAGTCATGATAGCCACGCCGCCAGGGTGGGCTGAGCCAGTCATGAAAGAAAGAAAATGATTTTGCTTTGTGTGTGTATGTGTGTGTGTGTGTGTGCGTGTGTGTGTGCAGGGTCTCACTATGCAGCCCAGACTCGTAGTGATCCTCCTGATTTCTGCCTCTCCACTTCAGGAATTACAGGCATGCGTCACCACACCTGCACTCCATCCCCAGCTCAATGCACCCGAAGGTGGGGCCAGCGCGGTGTGAAGAACCAGGGCTTGAACCCTGGCCCCCGCACTTACTTAAGCAATCGCTAAGTCCGCTGAGCTATACCGCCTGCCCTAGTTTGGAGAATAGACAAAAAAAAAAAAAAAAAAAAAAAAAAAAAAAAAAAAAAAAAAAAAAAAAAAAAAAAAAAAGCCTCTTGAAAATTAGAGATAAAGAAAAAATAACCTGTTTATTTTTTCTTCCTTGTATAAACCATACTGTTATGCTACCAAATAATACATTAGAGAGAATGTCTTTTAATAAATATATTTAAACTAATAAAAAATTCATTAAAATTAGAATATAACTATCTTTCAACACCAAAGGATTATTTCATTTAAGATTGAACCTCAACAGCTGATAATATTATAAAAAGAACAAAGAGCTGTGATGAGCTCCCTGATTTAAGCACACACACACACACACACACACACACACACACACAGAATGCAACATATACAGCTTTGGAAAAGGCACTGAAAATGACAACGATCAAGCATCTGGCTATAACTGACAACATTCTAGAAATTCCAAGGACAGAAAACATATGGAAATACGCCATGTTTTAGCACAGTCTCAATCAAAATCTCAGCAGAATTTTTAATTGGTATTTTTGCAATATTGATATGGAAATTCAAAGGACAAAGAATGGTGTGGAGAGTTTCAGAAAGAATAAGCTTTGAGAATGTGTGCTTTCTGATGTCAAGTTCCACTCGAGAGCAATCAAGATATGTAAGTCAATAGGATAGAAGTGATGCCTTAAAAATAGGCCTTGCCTGCATTTTCAATTGATTTCTATAGAACTCACAAAGGGAAAGAATTCTGCCTTCATTGAATTGCTTTAGAGACTGGGTATTCATGAAATAAAAATGGAGTGGAAATATTATATAGCTTTTGCATCCGTACAATGTTCAAAGAGACCACACACACAACTGCAAATACTAGTAGTATTAAATTAAGTAAACCTATCAAGAACACTTTTCTGCCTTGGAATGTACATACAATCATTAGCTCCTTACTCTGAAACCACAAGTCACTTTTTCTTTTTTTTTCATGTTTTGAGACAGGGTCTTGCTAGACAATTTGGACTCATAGTGATCCTCCTGTCTCAGCCTCCCTAGTGGTGGGATTACAGGTGTGTGCCCCCTCACCTGGTCTCCACGGCCGGCTGAGTGCACCCCGGACAGCACATGTGCAGCCTAGAATCTCATCCCAATACCTATGCTCGCTTAGGCAGGTGCTTAGCCCGCTGAGCTATCTTGCCGCCCAAGTCACTTCAATAGGACTGAAAACTTCAAGCTTGAAGAACATTGCAAGAAACTGAAAAGGCAAAACTCACGTGAAGAGAAATTAGCCACGATATTTGTATCTGGTTTACATCTGATTCAAATTTTGATTATATTTAAATATAATTTGCATACTGTTATGGGTTAGATCTAACTGTCCCCCAAAAGCCTCTTTGGTGGGGCTTCCGGGAGTGACTGGACCACAGGGGTGTGAGACTGGCTTAGTTCACTTCTTGCTTTAGTGTACTTACGGGTGTGGCTGATGCATTCCCTGAAAAGGCAGGGCCCATCCCGCGGATGGGTGACCTCAAGGAATAGGCCTGAGGCAGGAAGGGAATACTCAGGGAGAGGAGGAGGAAGGCTTCTTGCCCTCTGTGCCGTGGGTTGCTTCTCCTCTGTCAGGCCTCGTGCAGGACATGATACCTCGGAGCCAGAGACTGTGGTCTGAAACCTCTATTAATTGTGAACCAATGATATAGCTCAGCGGACTAAGCGCTTGCTTAGGTAAGCGCAGGGGTCAGGGTTCTATCCCTGGCTCCATACGCCGCCCTGGCCCCGCCTTCGGGTGTGCTGAGCCAGCGCGATGGAGTCCGGGCGTGATGGCGCGTGCCCGTAATCCCAGCAGTAGGGAGGCAGAAATCAGAAGGATCACTGCAAGTCTGGGCTGTGTAGTGAGACCCTGCATAAAAACAAAACAAACAAACAAAAAAACCAAATTGTAAACCAAAATAAGGCCGTCTTCCTTTAACTTGGGATGGCTGGGTAGGCTGTCCCAGTTAGGAGAAAGTAATTAAGACAGCTTTATAATGAAACTGTAAAACTTAGCAAGAAAAATACATGCATCTACCAAAGAGCAACAAAAATGTGGATAATATTTACACAGAGGCACACTAAGGAAGATACACAAACAGCCAGTATGCCAATGGTGTTTATTATTTTATTCATAAGACAAACGGGAGTTTCACATATAACACAATATATTATATGCTTAGCAAAATGTTTATGCTTGATATTTAAATGACTGAACTTTAAAATAATTCAGGCAGGAAATATTTTAGCATCTTTTTTCATTCAAAAAAGTGACAAATAAATTTTGACCCTGAATCCAATTTTTAAAGATATATAAGCAATTATTGATTATTTATTAGCCCTGAGCTAAATAACTCAGTGGCCATTTAACAGCAGGTTTCCTTTCTAGTAACTCTGAAATTGGGTACTAGTATCTTTAGTTTAGATTTTAAGAAAAATGTGGTTTGTTAATACTACTGGACCAGTGCTCCCATATAGTAAGCATAAAATAATGTGTTCCACAATCGTATGGCTTCAAAGAGACCTACTTTAGTGGTCACTTCTGCAATTTTCTGATTGGCACTAAGGTTCTACACCTTGTGTGCTTCCACAGCACTTTGGGAAGCACACAGGTGCTTTTATTTTTCTTTTCTTTTTTTTTTTGTTTTTGTTTTTGTTTTGTGTGTGTGTGCTTTTATTTTTCCATTTCGGTTTCCTTTCCATACATCCATTCAAGAAAAGATCCTGTGCAGGTCTTAAAAGTCATGTGAGATGCAGGGGCAAGGGCTTTGATACCTGGGCCTGCCATGCTGCCCCCACCCCCTGGGGTGCCCTGAGACTGCGATTGAGTCTGGGTGTGGTGGTGCACCCCTGTAACCCCAGCTTGGGAGGCTGTGAACAGGTAGATCACTATGAGTCCCGTCTATTAGTGAAACCCTGAACACAATGTAGACCCTTCCCTAAAAATGCAAAAGAAAAAGAAAGAGAGAGAGAGAGAGAGAGAAAGAAAAAAGAAAGAAAGAAAGAAAGAAAGAAAGAAAGAAAGAAAGAAAGAAAGAAAGAAAGAAAGAAACCATGTCAGAGCAAGAAGATAAGATACAGAGAAAGAGACCTTAATATTTACATGGCAGGTGGATACATAAGTTTCTGCATTTTCTACATTTGACACAAGATGACTAAATTCCTTCCATTAGTTATTTGTTTGTTTGTTTGTTTTTGAAGAAGTTGGGACTTGTACTCACACTCATCCTCATTTTCTTTCCAGGGCCTATTCTTTGGGGAAGTATAATGTAAATTTGTTGTGGATAGCCCAAGCCAGGAACACAAACTGCCAGATAGGTAACAAGTCACTGCAAGGCTGTTCAGAAATGAAACTGACTCTGGTGAGAGACAAGGCAGTATCAACAACCTGTGAATTTGCAGGTCCACCCTCATGTATGGTTCTGTGGTCATCGAAGTTTTCTTGAAGTTTATGGAATTATTTTGGCTTACCACAAGTCCTCTCAAAATTTCTCCAGTTAAGCTCTTCTCTCTGAATTGTCATTCAACAACATTCAAGATTTTAGGGGGCCAACCAAATAGCTCAGTGGATTAAAATGCCTGCTTAGGCAGACCCAGTGGCCAGGGTTTGATCCCTGGTGTGCTGTGCCGACCCACCCCTGGGGCACGCTGAGATGGAGCCTGAGACTGGGTGTGGTGGTGCATGCCTATAATCCCAGAGCTGGGGAGGCTGAACACAGGGGGATCACTATGAGTCCAATCTAAGTAGTTAGACCTTGTACTAAAATAAAAAAAAAAAAAAAAAGATTTTAGAAAAAATCTTTAATTTATGTCGAAACCTTGGCATACTTACTGGGTTCTCTATTCTCTTGAGGCTATACTTTGCTTCTCTCTCTTATTTTACTATTGTCCTTACTACTAAGGGTCAACAACCAACATATTAGCCACTGAAGATTCAGAAGAGTTTATATATAGTTTGCCAAAAATATGTATACATCAGGAAATGAAAACCTTTCATAAGTGTTTCAATGTCAAACTTACTGAGGTATCATGTGATAAACACAAGCTATCTTGGGCCTCCACAATGACAGGAGGTGCTCAAAGAGGTGTCCAGTAGCTACAGCGAATTGCTGGACTGTGTATACATTTTTTGTTTCTCTCTGTCTCTGTATGTATAATGTATGTACATATATATAATATTACATAATGCTGCAAAAAAGTACAAAATACACATATGCATACATAGCAACATATGCATTTTATTTATTTATTTGGTATAGGGTCTCACTCCACAGCTCGGACTAGCAGTGATCCTCCTGTCTCAGTCTCCCTTGCACTAGGATTACAGACATGTACCAACAAACTTCATTTTGGGGTGGTATGGCTCACCATGGAGGTTGTGCTTGCCAGGCAGTACCAGGGATCGAGCCGGGTCCTTGCACGTGCCAGGCAGGTGCTTAGATCACTTAGGTATCTCCTTCCCCATTCCAACATATGCATTCTTCATGTTTAAATAAATATGCATTACATAATATGCATCCTTAACATTTAAATTAAAAATTGTACTGAAAGACGCATTGTCATTAGGCCTCCTTACTTCAAACACATCTCACCATGCTTAGCCACTTTCTGAAGCAGTTCTGGAAGTCCTCTTTCATGCATGTCTTTGGTCACACTCTCATGGCTGCCTCAATGTTACCCTGTTTCTGTCATTTTTTTATTTGTTTTACTTCTGTTTTCACTCTTCAAACTAAATAAAATAAAATAAATAGAAACTCTGGCTCACAGACACTCACTGGTTGGTTTTCATTGGAAGCTATTCCAGCCAAGACTACCAGTGTAAAATAAAGCTGTTCACTGAAAAAAAAAAAAAAAAAAAAAAAAAAAAGGCTAAATATTTACCTTTCAGGTTCATTTTGACATTTGGGAAGAGCCAGAATTGCCATGAAGCCTAATCTGGTGAGTAAGGTGGTGAGTACATACTGCAATATTTCTGTGAGTCCGTCTTGCTGTTGGATGGCATCTGGGGCAGCACTCCCCAGAGATCTGATCACATCTCAGGAAGAAAGTCCTGAGAGAGCACTGCAGAACCACTTTAGAATGTGGCAAGGACAATGGGGTAAGAGTATTTGAAGGCAGCAGAGTATTTTGAGAAGAATTAAAAGCAGTGGATATTTATTGCATTCGGTATTTTCTTTTTAATTTATAAATAAATTTAATTTTGATATTTACATAATAAAAACAAAACACATAAAACTCACTAGTTATACAAAGAAACTGATGTGTGATAAACACATCCAGATAGACTGACAGTGACAATTCTCAAGGGAGATACAACAAAGAATTAAAGAGCAAATAGATTTTTTAAAAATTTTACTTCGTCACCCTCACTGAGTTGGAATCGAACAATGGCTCTTTCTTCCTGCAGTCCTGAAATGGAAAATGTGTAAAGTGGTGAATTGTATTTTGTGTGTGTGTGTGTGTGTGTGTGTGTGTGTGTGTGTGTGTGTGGAACCAGGGATTGAACTCATGCCCTTGCGCTTGCCAGGGAAGCACTTATTCTATTGAGCCATCTCCCTAGCTGTGAATTGTATTTTTTGATAAGAGTTAATGATATACATCCACGCAGTGCTCCTGTAATGTGAAGTGACCCCCAGGATGCTCTAATGCCGAGCAGCTTTAGGTTAACCCAAAACCAGGATAGTGCCACCAATATTCTGTGGATGTGGCAAGGAGAAACTAGTCAAGGATGAAAGCTGGAGCAGGAGTGCTCGGGCACGTTTCAAGCGCAACAAAAGCTCAATATTTTCAATTGAAACGTTCGCCAGGTATTTGTTTCTTTTACACGCGGCAGGTATCGAGTACATATTTACATTTACTTATGCATTGCCTACCTCAGACAATCAATCCAGGTAGTGAGTTTTCTTCTGCAACTCCATCTGATTTTCTTTTCTGTCATTGTCACCTCTAGATCTGTGATGCGTGGCTGGGCTAAAATCCCAAATCATAGCACAAAGTAACACTTCACTGCAGTGCCCAATGCCTCAAGGTGTCACTGTGACTGTAAATCCTTCATAACTTCACAACCTTAAAAATATCTGCATGAATCTCTTTGGGGCAATTTTTTTCTTTCATTTTTCATTTTCTTTGCCACCTTCTACCTGCATGTTATGAAATTTTTTTTTTCCCCTCAGAAAATTACTTCTGTGTAGAGAGAGGATCCTACTGTCTTGGGGAAAGTGGTCAAAAAGTACAAACTGCAATCTGGCCCTTTTTAAGGGGACATCTAATTACCCAGCTGCACTAAAGAATACAAACATTTTTTTTTTTTTACTCTGGACAGTGCTTATCTATTTTTTACAAGTACATCACTTTGGAAAGCCACTTGCTCAGCTAATCTGTCACTGTCATGGAAATGTAATTTTCCCCTCATCCAACCAAGAACAAGCACCTGGGAAGACTGCCTGATGCACCCGTGCATTCAAGTCTAACGGTTTCCATGGAAACCCATAAAACCCCAGCGTGAAGTTTCCCAGCATCCTGTCACATTCCTTTTCTCTGTGCTGTGCTCTCTCTGCATTTCTTTAATGCACTTGCGTGCGATTACCGTGCTTTGTAACCACTTCACAATAAACTTCTCGCTTCTAGTGGGCCCTGAGTGATTCGTGCTTCGCCAGTTAGAGGCCGGGGACTGGGGTTTAGATGCGCGGGCTCTCCACCACCTGGGAGATCGCCTGGAAGTGAGCGGGCACTCAAGGCACCGTTGTGGAATTGCACTCGCTCAAGACCTTATTGTCTCAGACAGTTTTACTTTCCTGGTACCTAAAATGTGCTCGTTAGGAGACAGCAACAGAAGGGTTGGAACACCAGAAGAGCCTGTTGGCTGAGCAGCAGTGAAACCTCTAGTTAAGGATTTCCACCTTTCAATGTTGAGGTCTGATTTTTATATTAGCACTTTAATACAGATTATTTGAGAATGAGGGAAAGCTTAAATTCATATTTACTGAACAACTGTTAAATATTAAGCATTTGCACTTGATTTTCAGGTCTCTGCGAATTAAATATTGTTACCCATAATTCACTGATGACAATCAGAGGTCAGAGAATTGCATAACTGTAGTGGTCACACAGCTGGCAAATGGCAGAGTGCGCTCTCTCTCTCTCTGTCTCTCTCTCTGCTTCCTCTCCCTATTATTCCTTCCCTGTTTTATGCTTTGTTTCCCTCCTTTCTCAGTAGTACTAGGAACTGAACCCAGGTTCTTTTCCCTGAGTTACATCTCCAGGTGTTCTTAATATTTTTTTCAAGTCTATGGAAGTTAAAACAAAAACAATCTTTAAAAATAACTGGAATAAGCCGGGCATGGTGGCACATGCCTGTAATCCCAGCACTCGGGAGGCTGAGGCAGGAGGATTGCTGTGAGTTCGAGATCAGCCTAAGCTACAAAGTGAGCTTAAGGCCAGCCTGAACTGCATAGTGAGACCCTGTCTCAAAAAGCCAAAAAAAAAAAAAAAAAAAAAAAAAAAAAAAAAAAAAAAAAAAAAAAAAAAAAAAAAAAAACTGGAATAAAGCCATTGAGATACAAAAAGTTACTTTTTTTTTGCTTCCCATAGCTCCATTAATTTTCCTCTTATTTATTTTTTCTTTTCTCTTTCTGTTTTATTTATCATTTTGACTTATATTAGTACATGTTTACATTCATTATAGGCATTTTGTGCACAGCATATTTTCAATTCTTTTCTTCTATCCCCCACTGCTGTTTTATTTTTCCTGAAGCATATCCATTTATTTTTTATACGAGATCTTATAAAGTTAATTATGCTATATGTAGATTAAAGATCAGACTAATAGGCCTGAAACACGTGGGAATCATATTAAGCCAAGGGGCATGTTTGGGTATATTGTCCATGCTGGAGTGTATTAACTTTCTCTTCTCTTTTCTTTTCTTCTCTTGTCTTGTTTTCTCTTCTCTCTTTTTTTAGAAAAGGTAGGACTCATTTGCTTAATTGAGCAGGCCAGGCTTGAACTTGAGATCCAATCCTCCTACTGTGTCAACCAACAGGCCCAGTATTTCTCTAGTTCCATTTAGGTACAGTTATACAAATGTAATACTAAACCCTGTAATGTAATGAAGGTCAATGATAACACTTCCTTGTTAGTGAGATATGAAGGGCCCACACTTATGCAGAATATACATTACTTGTGTTGGAGTGCTGGGAAAGACTGAGATCATAGGTTTCAATTTCTATGTCTAATAAAGATGCCAGTGTCACCCCAGAGAACACTGAAAATGGAGAGTTGCCAAGATGCCTATAATCGAGGTTCAATGAGGGCTAAAGACTAAAAATGTATTTCATCCTAGAAATTTAATATTAAGAAGTCCAAGAGATCGTCCAAACCTTGATCTGAGAAAGTGAATATTGATGAATACTACCACTAAAGAAAAATATCACTAAAGAAAACATAAAATTACAGTAGTTTTCATGAAGGACAAACGTAGATTACATAAAGGACTAACATGAGTTTGGAAGTTTAAGGCATTTAAACTGAGATTCAGTGATTTGCAAGACTTAATTAAGAACACAGTATAGAAGAGAACTCCCAGACGACAGGAACAACTTGTGCCTGGAAAGGGATAGGAAAGAAGAGCTGTATGAAAACAAAATAATGTGAAATAATTCATTGTCTTCATGTGCTTAGAAAAACACAATCACCCTGTGAACCCACTTTATGTGTTGCTTAAATTTTGATTTAAATATATTGGAGTTTGACTTTAATAAACTTCCAAAAAAATAAAGAAACCCTAAGAATAGAATGGTGCTGGAGTGTGAACTTGGCTTCTTGTTCCATGGGTCAAAAGCACAAAGTAAAATCTATGTGTTGAAAGTTGAATATCAGCAATATTATCTTCAAATTAAAGGTGGCATGTCTTCTTCTCATGCTTTCAATAATCATATTCTATTTGGATCCCTTCAAAATGTGTACTAAAGAATCATTCATGAGCCTCTTTCATACATACCTTAGCATTGGCTCTTATGGGCAATGATTTCTTGAGAAACTCAGGTTTGCCCCTCTGGCAATTTCATAGGTAGAATTTCTTTTCTTTTATTAAAAAATATTTTATTTTATTTTGAAGAGTAAAAAGAAATCAAAAACAAATAGCAAAGAGAGGTCTGGCAGCCTAGCCCCGTACCTCATCAGGTCTCACTTATTCTGCCCCTTGCTACTTGCCCTGAAGACTGTGAGAGAGGCTCAGTAGCCCTAGCCATAACCTACAACCTTCCCACTGATGTTTTCTGAGTCCCACTCCCCTGCTAGCCCTGAAGACTGTCAGAGAGTCCTGGTCCACTAGCCCCTGCCCTTCTGGCCTTCCCACAGGAGTTTGCTGTTTCTGGCCACCAGCCTCACCCTTAAGACTGTCGGAGAGACACAGGGGTCTTAGCCCCTCCCTCACAGCCTTCTGGCCAGAATTTCCATAGTCCACTGCTTCTCCTTACACTGACGACCATCAGGGAGTCCTGACTACCACAGTGACCTTCAGGAGCCAGTGGAGTACTACCCTGTGCTCATCCACAATCTAGAGAGTCTTGGACATCTTCAGCCTGCACTCGTCATGATCAGATCCTTCCTGAACTGCAGCTTGCCCACCTCTCCTTAATGAGGTGGAAATCACATTGAACCCCACAAAGCAGGAGCTCTGGGGAGCCCACCCTGTCTACCACTCTATTGAAAGCCTTGCTGACCTGTGCCCTGCACATCTACAAGTGCCACAAAAAATTCACAAAAGGAATAAAATCCAATCTCAGACTTCTAGCCCCCCCAAACAAGTCCAGGAGACAAAGTCATAGAAGAACTTAGAAATCACATTTCTGAGATTTCTGAGATGATAACAACTGAAAGAAAGGAACAACTCCATCAGGCTATGGAGGAAATCAGATCAGAAATAATCTCTCAGGTTAAAAAGAAAGAAATGACAGCAATCATAAAAGAAATGCTTGATGCATCTAAGGAAGACAGACAAAAAGTAGAAGGGAATAGCAAAATGAAAGAAACATGCAATAAACAATAGAGAAAGAATTAAAATGCATGAAACAGATTCAAACATGTCCAGGACATTAAGAATTTCCTGGAAACCTGGAAAAACTGCTTGTATAAAACAGAATATAGAATTTCAGATTATGAAGATAGCATTACAGCTAGGGAATATGAAAAGGAAGTTCTCTTAAAAATAACAAGAAACCAGGAAATAAAAATACAATTGTAAAATCATGCAAAAAATAAGAATGATATATCAATGAAACAACCAGACATAATACAAAATACATAATGAGTGTTTGCAACAGTAGTAGCAAAAAATTTCTCAAGCATGGGAAAATAATCTGATATCCAGTTTACTGAAACATAGAACTAGCCATAAGATAAATGGTCACCCAGATGCATAATAATCAAAGTCCCACAAATGTACCAATAGAAAAGAATATTAAAAGCTGTTAGAGAAAAGTAACAGACCACCTATAATGTAAGTCCCTTCAGAATCATATCAGATTTCTCAACACAGACCATCAAATCAAGAAGAGCTTGGAGTGAGATATTTGAGGTCCTGAAAGAAAACAACTTTCAACTCAGGTTGATGTATCCTGGAAAATTACCTACTATATTTAATATGAAGATTAATACTTCCATGACAAAGAACACCAGAAGAAATCCATGACAACCCTACAGAGTACTGACAGATATTATAGAAAGAAACAAAGATGACCAAAACTTCAACAACAAAAAAGAGGACAACAAAGTAGAGGAAACAATTAAGCAAAGGGAAAAATGAGGGATGCTACAGTAGGAAAACTACATGACAAAGATAAAACAATATATATCAGTTTTCACTATCAATGTAAATGGCCTCAATTCACCCAGCAAAAGAAGCAGACTGACAGAGTAGATAAAAAACAAAATCCAACCATATGCTGCATACAAGAAACACATTTAACTCAAGGCTGTAGAGTGTGTGCAGCAGGTTGAACTGTTCACCGAGCACCATTAAACAGCGAAGGTGTGGTTAACCAAGTAGTTAATGCCATAAACTTTTTAGTAAAGGAAAATGAAAGTTTTAAACCTTGTAGTTTCATTGGTTTCATTGAAGGGCACTATTGAGTTACAAAGGAACAAAGAAAGATTATTATGCCAAATAGTTCTTTCTGGGTTAGCTAATTTGATTTTGTATTAAAAAATTAATCATCCCACAGCATCTTTAGCTAAGAAATTTTACCAAACATTTAGGAATTTAGTAATGCCATTTGCATACCATCTTTTTTTTCAAAAAACAGAAACATAGGAGAAATTCTCACTCCACTCCTTTTACTCCTACTGTACATAAATAACAAGCCAGACAAAGCAACTATTGGAAAAGTCATAAATCCACATTGCTAAAGAACACAGATTCTGAACACACATTTATTGAATTAAATCAGAGCTGACAGAATGTATGACAATCTGCTCTGAACTGAGTTTAGCAAGGATGCATGATATAAAATTAATGCATGAAATCAATAATATTTGTGCGTAGGGTGGACAAAAATTTGATAATTGAGTAAAAAAGTAATCTTTGATATAACGGCAAATGGGCCTGGCTAATAGCTCAGCAGACTAAAGCACCTGCTTGGGCAGAGTGCAGAGGCTGGAGTCTGATCCCCTGCATGCTGCGCAGGCCCTCTTGCAGGGCACACTGAGATGGCAATTGAGGCTGGGGGTGGTGGCGCGCACCTGTAATCCCAGCACTTGGGAGGCTGGAAAACAGGAGCATCACTACGAGTCTGATCTATGTGGTGAGACACTGTAAAGCCCTGTCCTAAATATAGAAAAAAAAATGTAAAAGTACTTAAGGATTAATCAAGCAAAACTTGTGAAAGAACAGGGGACTGAAGGCCACAATATACAGTTAACATAAATTAAGGAAGTCCTTATAAAACGGAAAATCATACTATGTGCACCAATCAGGATAGCCAGTTATTATAACACATACATTATCTTTATCCTGATTTATGGATTTAACACAGTACGTATTAAAATCTTGCAAGCATTCTACTATTGGTACAATTGAGAAATCTTCAAACTGATGCAAAGCACATAACATTTTTAAAAAGTTCACAACTGAGAACCAATGCGAGGACTAACATTATCTGATCTCAAGAGTTATCATACATCTATAGTCAACAAGACCATGTGGTATTGGTGCAAACATAAAAATATAGAAAAACAGAACATACTAGAAAGCCAAGAAACACTCCCACACATGCATCACTGATTTACGAAAAGATGCCAAGACAATTCCAAAAGGAAAATGCTTCCAGCGCAATTAGATACCCAGATTTGAAAGAAAAATTGCTTCTGTTCTCATCTCTTACTATATATATAAATCAACTCAAATGTACATAGAATCTAAAATAATAAATTTTGTAAGAAAAGCAGGATCAAAACCATACTAGGATTAGAAAATAGTTTGTTAGCTATAAATCCCAGATCATTAAATATGTTTTAAAAACTCGGTATATTTCATAACATTTAAAATAATACCACTGCTTAAAGGATACTATTAATAGAATAAAAATATATTCATAGACTGGAGAAATATGTACAATCACATATTTTATCATGGATGGAAATTTAGCATGTAGAAAGACTTCTCAAAACTCAAGAATAGATTGAACTTGGGAGAACAGAATAAGACATATTTTCTGTTGTTCTTCCACTATATGCAAGTAAAATCCTGGACACTATGTATGAGACAAACTGACAGTTGGAGAGAATTAGGTTAGAGCAACTAAGGACCTAAGAACCTGGGTATGATACAGTGTGAGTTTCCTGAGCTTTCTTTTGCCCTGAATAACTGTTTCATCCCAATCTTTCACTTCTATATCTGGCAATTTGAGCAACAAATTTAATGATAACATAATGTAATATAAGAACTACAGTTAATTTTATATTCTTGTTTTGAAATTTCATATCATTTTTATTGTTTTATGCTTTTCATCTTCGTTCTGACTTTTGTTCTATAAAGGACGGCCAAATAGCTCAGCAGATTAAAGCACCTGCTTAAGCAGACGCAGCAGCTGGGATTTGATCCCCAGCATGCCCCACTGGCCTGGCCTCAGGGGTGCCCTGAGACAGAGATCGAGGTGGCGTGGTGGTACACACCTGTAATCTCATTTCTTGGGATGCTGAACACAGGTGGATCACTAGGAGTCAGATCTATGTAGTGAGACCCTGTGGACCCTAAAAATAAATAAATAAATAGATAAATAAATAAATGCTGTTTATTCTTTTGGATTGTTACACTAAGGAGACATCTATGTCTACTAAAATCTCACCCGTTTATGCACGTGGGTATGATTTATTTCACTTCTGAGTGTAATCTCCGGTTGTATCCACTTACCCATAAAAGTCTCAAGTTTATCTTTATGGGTAAGTAAATACTCAATATAAAAACATCACTTTTTAAAAATTCCTTCCTCAGCTGATGGGCATTTGGGTGGTTTCCCAGGGTTAGCTAGGTTAAATGGCGCTGCCGCTATAAACATCAGTGCACATGTATCGTGTGTATCGTTGTGATCTGATGCAACGTAATGTGAAAGGGAAAGAAACTGTTCAAAGGGAGGGAACAGCTGAAGGAAAGGAGATAGGAAGGAAGGAAAGGAGAGTGCGTAGATATACAAATACACAGAGGATAGCTTGGATAATTATATTGCTGATGTATTTATACTTGTCTTTATTTTTTAAAGAGAGGACACATTAAAATTAAAACAAAAAGTTACAACTGATATTAAAGTTTCACTTAATTTGTTGTAATACAGCGTTGTCTTCCAGCCAGTTGTCCATATTGTCAGATATGTGCATATAAAATTGGAAAAAGAAAGAAATGTACCAGAAATTAACAAGAGAAAAGGCACAATAGAAAAAAAAGAGACAAAGTAAGTTAAGTATTATCTACTCCTTTCCTCAGAGCACCAGAAATACATAGTACAGCTGTCCAAACCATCCTGCTTGCATACCCAGATAAATCTCTTTCCCCCACTTCTCTTGTTCTCTTCATTACATTGCTGATTTCTATGGGTCTATTCAAAGAAACAAACAACCAATGTTTATTTTTTCTTCTTTTTAATTATTTTGCCAATTTTTTTTGCAGGTGCTTTAGTCTACTGAGCTGTTGGCCAGCCCTTTGAACTCAGGATATTATGTTTGCCAGGCAAGCGCTTATTCTAATGAGCTATCTCCCAGTCCAAATGGATATGTAGGAACCACAGTGGGTTTTTTGTTGTTTTATTTTGTGATAGTGCAGACCTTGCACTTGCCAGGCAAATGCTTATTCTTCTGAGCTTTCTTCTCATCCCTTTACCAACTTTTTAAACAATTTTGCATGCTTATGTCTAGTAATCTGAATAACTAATCTGAAGATAATGATATGCAATATAACAACCATTATTGAAATCCTATCTTTTAAAAATGAAATTGTGCATCATTTCTTTTCTTTTTTTACTATTTTTTATCCCTTTAAAAATGATGCTAAGATAACTCAGTAAAGAAAGAATATTCTTTTCAACAAATATGGGTAAGCAGGTTACAAAAATCTTCTGGAAAACCTGGATGTCCCCTTGGGCCCATTAATAGCACTGCACCTCACCCACTCCCTTCTCATTGTTACCAGTGGGCTGCCAGAGGAGGCCTGTTCCAGAGTGAATGCCTACCACCCACTCAGCAGTGACTAGGCCCAGTACCCTCGAGGTCTCAGCAGAGACTGCGCTGGGAGATTGGTCTTCACACCACGTAGGGTTAATGAGGCGTCATTCCCCTTAGGTATGGTGGAAAAGGCATGGGAGACTGGAGGCTTTTATGCTACTCAACAATGCCAAGGAGACCTCCGCTCTACAGGGCATGGTATCAGCAGGGCATGAGAAGAATGGCACCATATTTGGCCACGGAAGCTGGTATCAATGAAAGTTTTGAAACTTCCGATCTCCCACTTCTACCAACAATGACAAGAAGCCTGCTCTTTAAGTGTCAGCAGAGGGCGAATAGAGAGCAAACACACCCCTGCCTGGCAGGAAAGAGGTGATACCTCCAGCCAAGAGACAGTGATGTGCAAGCTTACTGAATCAAGATGGTGAGAAATATAGCACATAAACTGGAACAAAACCCAGCGATTCATAACGTCATACCCAAAATATTCAGGATGCAAGAAAGTCACTTGAACTATGAAAACAGGAACCACACAGAGGAAAGACAATCATTGGATGCTAATTCTGAAGTGAAAGAGATGTCAGAATGGTCTAATGTGAGTTCAGAATATTTCAGCAAGTAATTTTGAACATGCTTGAAATAAATGGAAAAGACAGAGTGAGTCTCAGAAAAGAAATTGAAAGTAAAATAGGAGGAAAACTAAATGGGACGATTATCTTGTAGAATGTCTAAAGTTTAAAATAGGCTTTATGTCGCATTTTTGTTTTTTTCTTTTTGCGGAACCAGGGATTGAACTCAGTCCTTGCTCTTGCCAGTGAAGCGCTTATTCCATTGAGCCACCTCCCCCAGCCCCTTGTGGCTCATTGAGCAGGGAGTACAGAATGTATAAATCTCACAAAGTTGTGAGATTATAATTTAGTTAAATCATTTCAGAAAAGAGTGTATCAATTTATAGAATCCTAAACCTACACTTACTTATGATCCAGCCATCCCCTTCCTTGGTGTTGGCTAAAAAATGGAATGAAAACACATCACCATACAAATTTCTCAATATGAATGTCCTTAGTAACTGTAATTTTACTAGCCAATACTGAAAATAATAAAGTGTCCATTGACATATTAATGAATAAACCAACTTTGGTATGTCCACACAATAAAATATTACTCAGCTGTGCAAAATATATATATGTATATGTTTATACATATGTATATATATGTATGTATATATCTATATCTATATGAATTTCTATCTATCTATCTATCTATCTCTCTATCTACCTATCTATCTATTTACATTTAAGATACTTTTTGGTGTTAAAAATGCTCAGGCAAATAATACACACCATTTTCATTTATATGAACTCTAAGAATGCAAAGTCTGTCCAAAGACCAAAGGGAAAAAAAAAAAATCAAAGTTTGCTCAGGGTAGGGAAGTATTGGAAGGAGGAGCAACCTTGTGAGATAATGAACACAGATGATTGATTTTTGGTGATATTTTAAGGATATACAGATACAAAACAATCATGTTTTATATTTTAGTCATCTATAATTAATGTGCATTATACCTCAATGAGTAATTTTTTCCATAATTTTAATGAAAAACAAATAGCAATAAGTTTCAAATCAAATTAGTAGGACAGTTTCAATAATTAATACATTGCATATTGTTTTCTTAGTGGTTATTTGTTGTACAAGATGCAGACATGATATTCCATTTACAAGCACTATTAGAGCAGATCTTTCTGTTCATTGAATTAAGAGAATGAGACTGTGTACCATAGTTTGTACATCTTTTGCTTGTATTGGCTGTGTGGATGTGTCACAGCCATTGCTTGACCAATTTGCTCTTTGAGAAGGCCTGAGAGAATGTTTTCTCTCCAAGTGACTCTCCTTAGGCATACTACATCATTGATCACTTTCCTCTTTGGCCCCATAATCTCCTTGATCAAAAAATTTGGGACACAACTGAGTTGCACGATATTACAGGTTCTCATACGTCCTGAGTTTTAATTGACATTGATAGGCTAGGGCCAAATTGCTGACTGTCCTTGTGACCCTCCTTTTGCTCTAATGTTTGTTTTGCAAACTTAGTTGTTAACACACTAGAAGAGAAGCTTGTTGTTATTACTGTACAGCCTAGGCTGTTGAGCATGACCTCACTATCTGTCTGAATATCAAACATCTTAGGCTTAATACGGAACAGGTATTTTTCATCAACTATTGATTTGTTAAACTTTAAGTCTCTACAAAATGTAACATAAAAATTTAAAAACTTACAATACATTTTAAAAAAAGGAGCAAACAATTATATGTGTTTACACATAAGTGTAGAAATCTAACCATGTAGAGTATTGTAGCAGGACAGTCCTGCAACACTCCTTTTCCTGTCTCCTGCCTACATTCACCACCACCTTCCTTTTTAAAAATAAATATCTACCTGAGAGACAGCAAGGCAGCAGCCAGTATGTTATGACAAGCAGCAAATATTCAGAAGACCAGAATGTCAGGCACTCCAAGCATGAACCTACAATTACAAACTGCCATCTTCAGTGAGGTTGCTTAGTTCACAGGTATCAGCATATATAGTTAGTCAGGGTGAGAATCCTTCCAAACTAACTGCTAGGTTTGAAAATCTTCAGAACATTCTCAGGATCATTGCCTTACCCATCTTGTACATATAACTGTATGTCTTTGCCTCTGTTGTGTTTCTTAGCTCTTCTCCTTGTGCTTTCCTCATTGTCTAGTCTTCAAGTTCTTGCTTTCCTTTTAATTTTGCAATAACTTTCAGTTTGTAGTTATTCTTTTGAGTTCTTATACTACGGAGACTATATGATATTTACACATGTATGTCTTTATTTTTCATTGGAACCTGGATTTGAACTCAGGCCCTTGTACTTGCCAGGCAAGTGCTTATTCTACTGAGCCATATCCCTGGCCCACATGTATGTCCTGTTTATTTCACTTATGAGTATATTTTCAAGTGGAATGCACTGACGTATGAAGACTTCAAGTTTATCATTCTTTACAGCTGAGTAATACTCCATTGTATAAAAATACCACATCTTTTTCAACCATTCCTCATGTGAGTGGCATCTTGGTTGTTTCCAAGATTTGGCTATCACAAATTGTGCTGCTACAAACATAGGTACACATATATCCCTATGATATGATGTTTTCAGTTCCTTCTGGAAAATTCCCAGTAGGGGTATAGCTGGCTGGAATGGGATTTCCAGTCCTAGTTTTTAAAGGAGTCTCCACACTGATTTACATAGTGGTTGCAGCAGTCTATATTCCCACCAGCAGTGGAGAGGGGTTCTTTTTCCCCACAGTCTCTCCAACACTTGTTGTTGGATGATTTGTTTATGATAGCCATTTTTTCCAGGGTGAGATGATAACTCAGTATTGTTTTAATTTGCATTTCATGGATAGGTAGTGATGTGGAGCATTTTTTCATATATTTATTCGCTTCTTTAATTTCATCCTCTGAGAACTGTGTGTTCATCTTGGATGCATATTTCTGGACTGGGTCTTTAAATTTTGGAGTTCTAATTGTATTTTAGTTCCTTATAAATTCTAGAGAGCAGACCGTTATCTGAATACTTATTTGTCAAGACTTTTTCCAAATTTATGTGTTGTCTTTTCACTTTGTTGGTAATTTCTTTTGACGTGAAGTACTTCTCAATAAGAGAAGGTCCCAGTCATTTTTGTTCCTGAACTGTTTGCCTACCCCTATGTCTTCAAGAGTTCCGCATACTTTCTCTTTCTGTTTTAATGTTTATATCTTTAATCCATTTTGATGTTAGCTTAGAGTATGGTGATAGATATGGGTCAAGTTTTAGTTTTCAGCATGTAGAGAGCCAGTTTATCCCGCACCATTTGTTAAAGAGGCTATCTTTCTTCCAGTATGTTTGGTCCCTTTGTCAAACATAAAGCAGCTGAGTGCATTTGTAGAGACTTTAGCATCTTCTAATCTATTTCACTGATGCCCAGTTCTATTTTGTTGTCAGTACCATGCTGATTTTATCACAGTAGCTTTGTAGTACAATTTCAAGTCAGGAATTGTAATGCTTCCTGCCTTGTCTTCGTTGGCCAGGATTGCCTTTGCTATTCTAGGTCTTTTCTGTTTCAAAATAAATTTTAGGGATGATTTCTCTAGGTCCGTGAGGTATGTTGGTGGTAGTTTGGTAGGGATTGCATTAAATCTGTACAGCAATTTTGGGAGTGTGTCCATCTTCACGATGTTGGTTCTTCTTAACCAGCAGCAGGAAATATATTTCCACTTTCTGAAATCCTCTATGATCTCTTTTTTAAGAGTACTGTAGATTTCCTTGAAAAGATCATTGACTTCTTTAGTTAGATTAATTGAAATTGACTTCTTTAGTTAGATAAATTGATTAATTTTATTTTCCTCGATGATATTGTAAAAGATTGTTTCTCTAATTTCCCTCTCAGTGTGCTTATTATTGGTGTGGATGAATGCTATTGACCTTTGGGTATTGACTTTGTATCCTGCTATGCTACTGAATTTGTGTATTAATTCTAGTAGCTTCTTGGTGGAGTATTTTTGGTCTTCCAAGTATAGTATCATCTGCAAATAATGATAATTTAAATTCTTCTTTACCTATTCTTATTCCTTTTATTTCTCTCTCTTTTCTAATAGCTCTAGCTAATGATTCCAGAAATATCTTGAATAGGAGGAGAGATAGAGGACATCCTTGTCATATACCAGATCTAACAGTAAAAGATTTCAGTTTTCCCCCATTTAGAATTATGTCAGCCGTTGGTGTTCATAAATGGCTTTTATCAGATTGGAGGCCTTCTACTCCAATTTTCTGTAGGACCTTGAACATGAATGAATGTTGGACTTTGTCAAAAGCCTTTTCTGCATCAATTGAGATGATTATGTGGGTTTTAGTTTTCACTCTATTGATATATTGTATTACATTTATAGAGTTTTGAATATTCAACCATCCTTGCATCCCCGGGATGAATCCTACCTGGTCATGGTGTATGATCTTCTCAATGATTCACTGTATTCTGTTTGCTAGGATTTTATTGAGGATTTTTTGCCTCTACATTCATGAGGGAGACTGGTATATAATTCTCTTTTTTAGATGTGTCTTTCCCTGTTTTTGGTATCAGTATAATACTTGCCTCCAGAAATGAATTTGGAAGGATTGCTGCCTTTTCAATGTCATTGAAAAGTTTGAGCCATGTAGGCATTGTAACTTCCACAAATTTTTGTAGAACTCAGCTGTGAATCCATTAGGACCTGAACTTTGCTTTGTTGGTAGGCTTTTCATTAAATCTCTTATTTCATGGGCTGTTGTTGGACTATTGAGAGTGGTTATATCTTGTTGATTCATTTTTGGTAATTTGTACCTTTCTAGGAATCTGACCATTTCGTCTGTGTCTTCTTTGAGAGTAAAGATTCTCAAAGTAGCGATTAATAATCTTCTGAATTTCCACTGGGTGTGTGGTGTTTACACCCTTTTCATTCATCCTTATTGCTTTTATTGAATTTTTTCTTTCTCTTTTTGATGAGGCTAGCTAGAGGCTTATTGTTTTTATTTAATCTTTCAAAGAACCAGTTTCTTGATTCATTAATTCTTGGAACCATTTTCTTCGTCTCA
Organism: Ctenomys sociabilis; assembly: GCA_004027165.1. NCBI lineage: Eukaryota > Metazoa > Chordata > Mammalia > Rodentia > Ctenomyidae > Ctenomys > Ctenomys sociabilis. The sequence goes on along the minus strand of PVKA01005446.1, from coordinate 11,559 downwards.
ACTGAGTTCTTTTCTGTTCTAATTTTCATGATTTCTCTTCTTTGGGCTCTCGGTGTGGTTTTCTCTTTCTTTTTAGTTGCTGGGGGTGCAGAATTAGGGTGTGGATTGGTTTCTGTTCTGTTTTCCTAATGTGTGAGTTCACAGCTATAAATTTCCCTCTGAGACCTGCTTTCATCGAATCCCATAAATTCCGATAAATTTTGCTTGAATTTTCATTGAATTGTAGCAATCCACTGATTGCTAATTAGGGTATTGCTTAATTTCCATGTATTTAGGGAGGGGTTCTGGTTTATTTTGTCATTTATTTCCAGTTTCATTGCACTGTAGTCAGATAATATGCATGGGATAATTTCTGTTGTCTTGCATATACTGAAGCATGACCTATGGCCCAGTATATGGTCTATTTTAGAAAATGACCCATGTGCAGCTGAAAAAGTGTGTATTCAGCTGTGTTTGGGTGGAACACCCTGTATACATCCACTAACTCCATTTGATTCAAGCTCTTGTTCAGTTCTGCTACTTCTTCGCTAATTTTTTTGTATGACTGACCTATCTCTGAGATAAGGGAGCATTGTGGTTTCCTGTTAAGATTGTGGTATTGATATTAGATTTTTCATGTCCATTAAGATTTCTTTTATATAGTTAGATGCTCCCGTGTTTGGTGCATACATATTTATGAATGTTATCACTTCTTCTTGAAATTTTCCCCTAACCAGTATATAGTGGCCTTCTTTATTTTGCTTGATCATTCTTGGTTTGAAGTTGAGACTGTCTGAGAACAGAACTGCTACTGCTTGTTTCTGATGTGCTGGGGTGTGTAGTATTATTTTCCACTCTTTGGTTTTCAGTCTATGAATTTCTTCATGAGGTAAGTGTGTTTCTTATATCCAGCATATTGTTGCATTTTATTTCCTAATCTACTGTGCCAGTCTATTTCTCGTAATTGGTGAATTGAGTCCATTTATATTGATGATTACAATTGAAATGTATTGGGTTAAGCTTGACATGTTATTTACCTGCTGTTGGTTACTCCTTTTTCTCTTGTGTTTATTTGCTCTATTTAATTGGTTGCTTCTGTTCTCATTCATGGAGTTCCAATCATTTTGTTCCCTCTCTAGAATTTCAGTAGCCTATGTAGGGATGGCTTTGTCATCATCAAATTCTTTAGTTCTTCTTTTCATAGAAGTATCTCATTTCTCCATCAAATTGAAAGAGAATTTTGCAGGGTACAGTAGTCTGGGATGGAATTTGTTTTCATAGAGGACTTGAAGTACTCTGCTCCATGCTCTTCTTGCCCTCATGGTTTGTGAAGAGAAGTTGACCCTAACTCTGATGGGTTTTCTTTTGAATGTGATCTGCTTCTTTTCTCCAGCAGCTTTCAGTATATTATTCTTGTCCTGGATTTCTGGTGTCTTGACTATTATATGTCTTGGTGTGTTTATAATTGGGTTCAGATTACTTGGTGTTCCGTATGTTTTGGTTACCTGGATGTCAGATTGTTTCTTCATATTTAGGAAGTCTTCTGGTATTACTTCTGCCCATATTTTTTTTAATGTCATTTGTATTGACTCCTTCTTTCTCACTGATACCTATTAGTCTCACATTATTCATCTTCACATTGTCTTGCAAGTGATGAATTATTCTTTCTTGCATCCTAGTTGTTTTAAAAGATCTTTTGTTACCTTTGCAATAGCTGCACTAGTGTCTTCAAGATCTGAAACTATCTTCACTTTCACTAAAACGGTTTTGTAAGCTTGTGATTGAGATTTTAAGTTCCTCTGTATCTCTTTGACTCTGCTTCATGTGATCTATTTCTTCCCTGTATCGCTTATTCAATGAATCCATCATTTTTCTAATCTCTATTTTTTTATCAATGTCCTCTTTGTGAGCAGTTATTAATTCTTTTAATGCAGAGTTTATTTCAGATTGTGTTTCCTCCATGTTTCTGTATTTGATTCTTTACTTCAGATGCTATGAATTTATAATTTTCTTTTTTTATTTCAGAAATTAATTCTGCTCTGAGTTTCTCTATACTTTTATGCTGTTGCTTATTTTCTTCAACGCTATTAATTCATATGTTTCAGCTGAGCTCGTGTCCTCTCCACTTGTTCTGGGTGGGCATTGGGTTTCCTCCATATGTTTCTGCATTTGATTCTTTAGTTCAGATGCTATTAATTCAGAGATTTATTTGTTTATTTCTGATCTGAGTTCCTCTATACTTTTCTGCAATTGTTTCTTTTTTTCAGATGCTATTGATTCATTGATTTCAGCTGTGTGACTCCAAATTTGTTCTGTTCCAGTGTCCTCTGTACTTGTTACAAGTGGGCTTGAGGTCTGAGATTGTACTTTGCTCCTTCTCATTGCCGTTTTCTATAGCACGGTATTCTGACCTTTATTGTAGAGCTTTGGTGTAGTCATAGCCTTAACTCCTACTGAAATTTAGGTGTAGTTGTAGAAAGTTTGAATTTATCCAGTTGTGCCCAGCTTGGGTCTGGCTGCTGTGCTCAGCTCCTTCCTGCTGCAGCCTTGGGAGTGAAGCTGCTGTGTCCCTCTGGCAAGATGTTCTGCTCCTGCACTAGCTGGGTGGTTCTGTCCCTTACTCTCTCTGCAAGGACTATAGCTGCAGAGTTTCACCCTGTATGCCATCTGAAGGGGACAAGGCAGCTAGGGGAGAGGGGAAGCTCCCTCACACACTCCCTGGGACTTGGGTAGGCCTGGATCTGGGGGTCCTGACATCCAGCAGGAGTTCTCGCTCACTCAGTGGGCATGGCAGGGTGGCAGAGTGGTGGGCATCCCAGGGGTGCGGAAGGGGGTCTCACTTCCACGGTGTGCCTGGACAGGTCCTGCTGGCCGCAGTGAGTAATTTTTGATGTTACAACATCCTTTTTCTTCCTCATATGGCCTCAGTAGAATAATTCTGATAAGATTACAATTGTGAATTGTCTTATTGTTTACAGACTTTTGCAGATTAATCAATGAAAGGTAATATTTCTTTTTATTCTAGGGATTTGCTTTTGTTTCTGTTTCAAAGCTTCTCTTAGATGTAACCATTTACCAAAGGCAAAACTTCCTCAAAGAGCCTGTTATAAATAAATGACATCTTGAATGCTGCCATTTTCTAGATTTTGGCAACTATTGTGGACACAATGAGAAGACATTAAAGAACAAAGCTTGACTTGGGGATATGAAAGAATGAAACTTTGATCTTTCAAATTAAGGAAGCCCACATAGGTTCACATAAAACAAAAACAAACAGATTCTTTTTATGCCTAAAAGGACAAAAAAGCAATGATTGCCTATTCTTAAGTTTTCAAATGTCAAAATTTTCAGAATTATCAGAACTAACTTAGGCATGGGCAACACCCGATTCCCAAGTATCATTCAGCTGACAGAGATCAGATGTGTATCCGTGCTCTGTGCCAGATGCTAGGGATCTCCTGCTGTTCAGACCAGTGAAGCAAAATCCAAATTATATTACCTTTGCCACCTGTGGAAATGAAAATCAGCCGAGCATGGATCACAATTCAAGGTGAGACAGACTTAACTAAGAAGACTTCTAACATGTTAGAGTGAAAATATTGAACTACCACTCACCATGAGACTCAAAGAAGGAGAAAAAAGGAATTAAAAACTTTGGTTCATACAATTTAGACAGTACAATTTAGCAAGTTAAAATGGGAGGACACAGGCTACTAAAGTTTCTTAAGTTTTAGAAGTGAGTTATCAACTCAGAGATACTGAAGGCAATTCAAAGATATTCAAATACTTACTGAATGTTATACTTAGTAGAAGAAAGTTTGGCAACTTTCTGCAAATCAAGGTAAAAGAGATGCGTAAGGTGAAGTGGAAACTGAGAAAGTTTGGCAATAGTGACTTTTATTTTTATTTCATTGGCAGCTAGAATAGAGGAATGGTATTAACAGGATATTTTGGAGCAGGTTGTGAGGGTCATCAAAGGAAGCTGTGCTAGTTTTTTTTTTTAATGTTTTTTTGAAGTTATATATTTATTTATTTATTTGGTACAGGTTCTCACCATACAGCATGGCATGCAGTACTGGGGACTGAACCCGAGTCCTTGCACTTGCCAAGCAGGCACTTAGACAGCTGAACTATCTCCCCAGCCCATAGTTTTTTATGATTCTTCAGGAGGGCATGAGAGTCAGTCCAGAGCACACAGAGAAGAAAAGAGTGAAGATCCTATTTTTTTTTTTTTTTTTTACCTGGAGAGCTTGGAAGATAAGAGCCATGTTTTCCATGTTGAGTTATATTTATCAGTGAAAGGTAGGACAAGAGCAGTCAGTTGAAGAGGAGGTATGAGTTAATAGATAAAGGAATGTATAAAGAATCATCTTACATGTTTGAGAAATATGTTCATTATAAAAAGAAAATTTGCAGGGCCGGCCGGATAGCTCAGCAGACTAAAGTGCCTGCTTAGGCAGAATATAGCGTCTGGGGTGTGATCCCTGGCATGCTATCCTGGCCTCACCTCTAGGGTGTGCTGAGAAGGCCATTGAGTGTGTTTCTGGTGGTGCCTGCCTGTAATACCACTGGTTGGGAGGCTGCAAACAGCAGAGTCACTACGAGTCAGATATACATAGTGAGACCCTGTAGACCTTGTAGACCCTGTCCTAAATACATAAAAAAGAAAATTTGAAAGTAAAATTATTTTCTAATAATGTCAAATGAAGGGGTATTAGTTGTAGCTCAGTGGTAGAGTTCCTGTTTAGCATATGCACGGTATGTTTTCCAGAAGAGAAAAAAATGATGAAATAATTAATTTTTCCTTATCCCTAAAATCATGATGAAATCTGTATTGTCCCAGGTAGCTTAATTTGATTTTTTAGTTTTAAAAGAATATATATACTGTGCACAGTCATATGATAGGAATGTCCTGTGGTCTGTACCCTTTCATCTTCTAAACTCACTCACCTCTGTATAACCAAACATTTCTCTGTAATCTTTTTTGAAACAAACTGGTTACTCTGCTTCAGCTCTTCTCTATCTCCTTTGATATTGGCTCTTTTCAATGAATGCAATATTGCTATGTCCTTGTTTGTCCTTTTTAGAAAACATTTAATAAGTGTTATAGCTAACTGGAAGATAATTACAATGACACGACACTAATGTACTCCAACTTTCTCTACCAAGTGAGGCTGTGGCAACTGAGCTCCTCTCTAGCCATTTGTCAGCTCTATTTGCATAACATAACACTGATCACAGCATGATGAGTAGAACAACAAGGTTAAGTCAAATCCAGACTATAGTACAAGGGGATTAACAAAATGATATGGGAGAGATTAATTAACTGTCATGGTTTGCGCCTAGTTGTCTCCACAACGCCTTATGCTGTCATGCAGCAGACTTCTAGAGTCTGTGATGAACTCATAATCCACTGGGATTATGGGTGTGTTTCTGGGATTATGGGCATGACTGCTACACCCGACCGGGGCGGATAGCCTGAATGCAGTTTAAGAGAGGCAGACTTGCTCTCTGTGGCCATTGTTACTGCTACTCCTCCCTTTTGCCCTTGCTGTTTTGCTGCCATCTGCTGCCTCGAACTGCTGCCCTCTGCCATGTATAGTCTGCCTTGGAGCCAGCAAAGAATGGACTGAAACCTCCAGTAACTGGGGGCTAAATAAACCTTTCCTTCTTTCATTCATCCCAGCAGTGAGAAAAGACTAACCAAGACATTAACCTTCATGGAACAAGGTATTGTTATTTTTTAATTTTATTTTAATTAAATTAATTAATTAATTAATTTACTGGATACAGTGTTTCACTATGCAGTTCGTACCTGTAGTGATCTTCCTGTCTCAGTCTCCCCAGTGCTGGGATCACAGACATGTGCCACCACGATCGGTTTCAGGGCTGGCATAGTATGAGGGATCTAACTCGGGTACTTTTGCTTGCCAGGCAGGTGCTTAGACCGCTAAGCACCCTCAGCCTGAGGTCTTATTTCTTAGTCTCTGCTAAGATCTGTGTGTGTTCTGAGGGAAGTTTTCTGTTTCCACTTAAGCAAAGAATCTGAGACCAAGAGCTGGTAAATACTAAGAAGAAGCCAATCTATCTGGCTCTCACTTTTCTCACATGTTGAGCTGAGCAGACAAGGAGGACAGAAGTCTCTGCCCACTTTCCCTGCTTCTCTAGGATGGCCATTTCTGTAACCCCCATTTTCTCCTCACTATCCACATTTGGTTGGCTGATTGAAGGGAACCAATAAATGACAGCCGCTCAGGTTAATATTAAATTACATATTCCCAGGGCTATTATTACTGCTCATGATGTCCCTAGTTCATCGAGGTTATCTCATATTGGTAAATATAGATATGCCTTATTCCTCTTAAAGGCTTTCAGTCTTTTATTGTATGGCGTTGCCATGGGCAGCGGGCCAGAGAAATTCATCTTACTTCCCAGACAGCATTACTGAGGCTGATCAATAATGCAGCTGATTTCTGATGGCTCCAACTTCTCCAGGGCAGGTTTGAGCTTTTAATATGCCATGTGCCCTGTTGCTGGTAATGTATGGATGAGATTCTTTGGTGTTTCGTGTACAGAGTCAGCGAGCCACACTCTGTCGCTGTTCACTCCACCCCCATGTTTTCCTCTGTGTATCCAGACTGGTCTTTCCTTAGGCCTCCTTATCCCTTCCCTCTGTGCATATCTTTTCTTTACGATATGAAATGGGATTCATTCTTTACTGTGTCTCATTTCTCTGTCTTTTCTGGTTTCATAAACGTACCTTTTGGTGGTTTCCGAAGGAGGAATTCATGAAAGGATTCAGTTTTAGAAATACCTACATGTTTAATTATCCCATTTTCTTTCTCACCTTTGGTTAGCTTTATGAGGTTTAGAGCTATAAACTGAAAGTTTTCTCACAATATGTTTAAGATATAACCATGCTATTGTTTTCAGTATATTTAATTGGCCTGTTTAAAAATTATTTTTGTTATATAAAAATGAAACAAAATTTTACAGCAAAATAGTGGAACAATAATGTTAAACACTGTGTATCATTATAGTAAAGTAGTGATTTAGAGTACAAGACATAGAAATAAAAGATCACAGGCCTAAGCATCACATGATTTGACTTATATAAGAACTTTAAAATATATGGATATATAATGAGAAAAATAGAAAAGAAACATTCATTGAATATTTTTCTTTCATTATGTACAGTTCATCTTCACCAAAGCACAATTTGTGAAAAAATAGTTTGATATGTAACTCAAGGGCTGTGAAAAAAGTAAAAATTAAAATAATGACTGTGGATGTATCTCAGTGGTAGGACGTTTGTTTGTATGCAAGAGGCCCTGGGTTCAATCCCCAATAGTGAAATGAATGAATGAATTAATGGATGGATGAATAAATGAATGAATGAATGGATGTATTGATGAATGGATGGATGAATGAATGAATAATGAATGAATGCATGCACCTATGCTTTCAAGTATAAAAACCAAGCTCAAAACATACAAGGGTATGTCTCACTCCATTCCTGCCCTCCCAAGTCCTATTCTTTACAGCCAACTCCTTCTAGTAGTTTTGCCTGCTTTTTATTTCCCAGGGTCCGTCTGTGTCCCCAAGAAGAACAGTATGAGAGAGAAATGAGTTATACATAGGGGCATACACTCATGATCCCAGAACTCTGGCAGGCTGAAGCAGGAGGACGGCAAGTCTGACCTCAGCTTGAGCAATGTAGAGTCTTAGAAAAAAACCCATCATTCCCCCCAATGTTTTTTTTTAGAAAGGGTGGAAACCTAGCTAACTGTAAAGGTCCTGGATTTAATCCCTAGTAACACACACACACACACACACACACACACACACACACACACATGCGCGTGCGAGCGCACACACACACATTAGAAAAATAAAAATGTTATGGCAAACATTTATAATCAAATAGAATATTTATACATTTTAAACACAGATCTCTGGTAGAATGGAATAAAAGAGAAAAAAAAGAAATATTTATATGCAGTCATATTATAAAGCATGATTTTTTTTAGAGAAAACAAATGAAGAGAAAGTAAAATGGAACAAGTGACCACACTGATGTTTAAGACTGTCTTCTACAGAGACCAGAAGGTCTGATTATAAGAAATCAATGAAATGATGGGAAAAACACAGTATTTCTCAGTTACTACAACCTTATAGAAATGAGGAGTGCCGTAACGTCTATCAACTTTTCACTTATGCCAAAAGATGCACTCATGTAGTGTGGACACTTTCCTTCAAGGAAACAAGGGTCCATAAGTCAATTGGAAATCAGGATGGTGACATGTAACGCTGGTCACAGCAGAGGATGCTACAGCAACTTAACAGAGTAGAAAGAAAGGCTAGGGACAAGGGGCCAACTCAGTGACAGTCAGGACCCCCATGCAAGCCCACTAGGGCCCTTTGCTCTTGACTTGAGTATCTCATGATCTACTGCTCTTCCCTGGACTTAAGATTCCTGTCACCTGTTGAGTTCCATACATTTTCAAGTAAGTGCCAACTTTTAACTACAGTCACATTAGAATATATTCTTTTTGGGTGCATTTTCTTAGGTTAACTTTACCAGCTTGTATCCTGCAGCTCTTGGGAATCTCATCACCATACCCAGCTGATCAGGAATCTCTCAGTTCTCGAAGCAAATAAAAGCAGCCCTGCCTCGGGAGCTGACTCCAAGCTTTAAGACTAGAATACCATATTAACTCTTGATGCTGACAGTTACAGGGGTACTTCGATTTATGAACTTAATTGGTTCTACGATTTTGGAAAAGATGGCTGTAGTCATGTTTGTCACCCAGTGAAGCATGAACTGAGATAACACTACATATATACCAAAACTCAGAATGTATATTTTATAAATTTATTTCTTTTTGATGGAACTGGGGGTTGAACTCAGGCCCTTGCACTTGCCAGGGAAGTGCTTATTCCACTGAGCCATCTCCTTGGCCCCTATAAATTTCATATGTAAATTCTTGTCATGTATTACATGTTAAATATTATTGATCCTTTCGTCAATGGAGAATATGTCAATGGATAGGACAAGAATATTTAATAATTTTTCATAAATTAAACTCAGCCAATTTAAAGATTCTGAAGTTATCTTTCTTTTCAGTTCAGTTGTCTTATTTTATTAAATGACAGAGTAATAGGCATTTCATTGAGATGACTTAGATCAAATGAAATTTTTACTGTCAAGAAAAAAAGTGAATTAGTCTCCATTATCATTCTGAAAATATTGAATTAATATCCCTAATGATGATTGAAATGACTCACTGTGACAGAAAAAGCCCTTCCTTCTAGTAGTAGTGTTTTTTTTTTTTTCCTTTTGGTGGAACTGGGGATTGAACTCAGGCCCTTGCGCTTGACAGGGAAGCATTTATTCCACTGAGCCATCTCCCTGGCTCCAACTTTTTTTGTTTGTTTGTTTTGTTTTAGTAGTGTTGAATATATTTCTTTCCAGTCCTACATACATTAGCTCTAGATATAAATCAAAGCTTGGGATGGGATTTTAATTTTTTTTCCTGTATTTAAGGGTCCATAGGGTCACACTACTAGATCGGACTCATAGTGATTCTCCTGTTTATGACTTCCCAAGTGCTGGGATTACAGGAGTACACAACCATGCTCTGTCTCAATCATTGTCTCAGTGTGTCCCATGGGCATGGCTGGCACAGAAGGCCCAGGAATCAAACCCCCAGCACCTGCGCCTGCTTACAGGTGCTTTAGTCCACTAAGCTATTTGGCTGGTCCTTGTATTCATGACTAATAACTAATTGCATAAGTTATCAACTGGGAATATCGCAGTGTATGGTCTAGTTCCTCCTTATTTTGTTCCTAAATCCTTTTAACTCACTGGAATTCTTTTAAGCATTCCAGTTTTCCAGCAATGCTTTTCCAAGCCCACAGTCTTTGCTCACAAGTGTTATAAATACTTTTAATGTCAAGCTCTAATCCTGAGCTAGATGACAATTTTTCATCTCTAATCATGAGTCAGATGGAGACATTTCACACGCCTGTGAAGCAGCAGTGGGTGTCCAAGCTGTTTAGCTTACTGATCCTTTGGCATTTATCTTCTTATGGAAATTTTGAAAAAGCATGAAAATGCTGAAAAAACTGACCTTTAGGCCTAGCATGGTTGATCTGTAAACCTAGATCTGAAAATCATTCATGGGAAAGATTATAGGATGAATTGCTAGAGGCTTTAAAAAGATTCAAAACTCGATGAGGCCTTAAACCTTTTTCCCGGTTTCATGATGAGAGACAAGAGGGCACTTTTCCAGGAGAAATTTCACAGCACCCCCAAAGCACCAGCACTTTAATTAGAACAATATTTCAAGTGTCACTGGATAAGACTACTAAATAAAACCCAAGGATAAGCTGATGGAGGTGAGAAAGTCCTTGGAAACACTTTAAGCCCCGTGAAGAATAGACAAATGTGTAACATATATCTTGAAAAGAACAGCAGTTAAATATAATTTATTCCTCCAGAAGGCAGTATAATCAAACGTCAGCTGATTTTGTTCACTAATGGACTTGTGGGTTGTTGCCAACGATCAGGTTGATAATGTATCACATTTCTTCACAGACACTGGAATGTTTAGTGTCTTGCTTTTCTTCACGTGACCATCCTCTCTACGGTACAGCGCGCTGAACTTGGGTCTAGCCCAGAGGCAGGGAAGACGTACGCTGACTATGGCGACTGGAAGGCACTCTTCGCGTTTCTCACTGCTCCTTTGCCACACCAAATCTTGCGTGTTCTTTGAGACATGGCTCAAATCTCACCTACAGCGGTCCAGAAATACTGGAATTGTCTTACGCCAGAACACCATGAGTGCCTGGGATATAGCTCAGTGGCACAGCACCTGCCTGGCAAATGTAAGCTCCTGAGCTTGATTTCCACTTTAGAAAACAAAAACAAAAGAAAAAAAAAAAAAAAGAAAACAAAGAAAAAAAAATCTTAACCATCTACTACTTGATGCACTGTGCCTCTCTATTTCCAAGTTTCTTCCACGAAGCTGTAAGCTTCTATATTACTGTAGATCATAGATAAAAGCTGAGGCTCTCTGTCATCAGCTGAACAGAGACAATAACAGCGTTTGTTTTGTAACTTTGCCACGATGACAGAATTTGGCTATGCCTGTGAAGAATTTAAAGTGGTAGCTGGCCCTATAAAAGGGGCACAATGTTTTTTTTTTAACACTGCAACAATTATCATATTTAGTATTTAGCTTATAGTGAAGATTGGAAAATATTTATTGCTATTAAGTAACTAGAACTTTGCACTATTTTTAGAATAAAATAATTTTTTTTCCATTTATTTTTTATTAAAATACAAATGTCAATCAGACAGTTTCAAAACACCTTAGCCATACAGAGTCGATGAATTAATACATAGCAAACTGTTTTCATAACGTTTTGGTATTGTACAAGGTGCATACATGATATTATATTTACAGGTTTTTTTATAGCTGAAATTATATCAAAAATTCAATAATTATTTACCTAGTGGATGACCATAGCACTAAAAGCCGACATAATATCCTGTCCAACCACCATTAGTGCAGA